>CM042861.1:11583771-11605959 GCA_023658055.1 Thaleichthys pacificus | reverse complement strand
GATTTAAAACACCTCGTGTTTTAAATGATTTGTTTGTAGAAACGTCCTTGATAGCATGAAGCTGAACCACCTCATCACTCAAGCCTGTTGATGCTGAGAGCAGGAGTACAGCTGTTAACAAACAGATTTCCCTCTCTCTCTCTCTCTCTCTCTCTCTCTCTCTCTGTCATTGTGACCTCTCTCTCTCTCTCAACAGAAACACTTTTTCTTTCATCTCCCCGGTCTTGTCCTACTTCCACTTTGCCTCCCACCTTCACAGCCACATCTGTCACTACACAGACACTATCACACAAACATACACACACACACATCCATCCACACACCACACACACCTGTCACACACACAAACCCTGGCACCACACTTGCACAGTACAATAACGCTTGCTGTAGCTAGCGGAGAACCTGACCCAGTTTCCATGGTGATAGTATGGGTAGAGGGGGTCGAGAACTGCTACTGGACACGCCTTTCTCCTTTCATCTTCTGGAGAGAGGGAATGAAGAGAGAGGGATGGAAAGAGGGATGGAGAGAGCAGAGGAGGAGAGAGGTGGAAACGAGAAGATGACAATCTGAGAGAGGGATGGGGAGTCATTTGGGAGAGAGAAATAAGGAGTACAAGGGGAGAGAGAGAGAAGATAGAGAGAGAGAGGAGAGAGAGGGAGAGAGAGAGAGAGCGGAGAGAAGAGAGAGAGAGGGAAGAGAGAGGGAGAGAGAGAGAGAGAGAGAGAGGAGAGAGAGAGAGGACAGAGAGAGAGAGGAGAGAGAGAGGGACAGAGGATAGGGGAGAGAGTGAAAGGGATACCCAAGATTAGAGTTTGAGAGAGAGGGAGTCATAAAGAGAAGGATAACAGTGCTCTAGTACAGGAGAGTGGCTTTAGGTAGAGCAAGGCCTCCCTCTTCTTCCAGTTCTCCCTGCCCTCTTCTCCCTCCATCTTTCTTTTCTCCTCTTCTTTTCTCCTTTCTTTTCTCCTTATTTCTTTCTTTCTTTCTTTTCCTTTTAACCCTCTGCCATCTCTTCCTCTCCTCCCTCTGCCACGGTCTCTCTCCAAACTCTTCAGCACACCTGTTGAATAAGTCATACAGTTCGTCTAAACTGGGAACTAAACGATTTCAGGTCTGCTTTTTGCCGGGGGGGCCAACACGGTGTTTTAAAACCCAAGCTAGGTAGAAGCCCTTCTCTATTCTGGTGGATATAAATGTGCTGCAGTGAACAGATTAAGACATATGGCCGGAAGCCTAAATTAACTATCAGTGTTAAAATTAGCCTGTTTGGAAAAAAAAAACAATAATGAGATACTGTATGAATGAGAAACCTCTATCACACATGTATCAGGTGTGTGTGTATATGTGTGTATGTCTGCATGCATGCATGCATGTATGTTACTGTATGTATAAGTGTGTACATATGTGTGTGTGTGTAAAACAAGAGAGAGAGAGAGGGAGAGAGAGAGGAGAGAGAGAGAGAGAGACGAGAGAGAGAGAGAGAACAGGGAGAGGAAGAGAAGGTTTTCTCTTCAAAGGCAGCCAGGCAAGAGCACAGCCCAGATTAAAGCACAGTGGGGATCAAAGCCCCACAGGTGGTGCACAACACACAGGTGTCTGTGCGTGTGTGTGTGTGTGTGTGTACGCATGTGTGTGGGAGAGCATGTGTGTGTGTGTGGTTGTGTGTGTGTGTGTGTGTGGTGGTGTGTGTGTGTGTGTGTGTGGGAGTGCATGTGTGTGTGTGTACGCGTGTGTGTGTGTGTGGCATGTGTGTGTGAGAGCATGTGTGTGTGTGTGACGCGATGTGTGTGTGAGAGAAATCTCTCTCTTTCTGTCTCTATTTTTATCCCTCCCATGGCTCTGCCCCTCTCACTCACTCACTCTCTCACTCACTCACTCACTCACTCACTCACTCCTCTCTCACTCACATCACTCACTCACTCATCCTCACTCACTCACTCACTCACTCACTCTCTCACTCTCTCTCTCTCACTCACTCACTCTCTCACTATCACTCACTCTCTCACTCACTCACTCACTCACTCACTCACTCTCTCACTCCTCACTCACATCACTCATCTCTCTAACCCTCTCCTACACCCTCTCAACCCTCTCACCCTCTCGCTCCACTCAGAAGGAGGCAGTCAGGGAGTGGAGTGTGCTCCACCCCTTCACCACATGTTGTTGACCCAATGCCAAGATCCCTCTCTTCAACCAGGAAGTGACTCAATGTCTTCAACCAGGAAGTGACTCAATGTCAGTGCTGAACATCCTCTCCTCCTTTACCACCATTTCTTCCTCTCCTCTCCTCTCCTCACCTCTCTCACCCTCAATCACTTGATATTCTTCCTCTGGTATCTTTCCATTATCCCTTCACAGTATAAATCCATCCATTGTATCACACACACACACACACACCATAGGGCCCTCCCACTGAGAACACTTCTTCCCCTCTCTGACCAGCTTGATCATTCCCAGCTATTGATTAGTTGGCCAGGGAGCTAGAACTGAGGGAGGGAGGGAGGGATGGCGTGCGAGGGAGGTGGAGGGGAGGTGGAGTGAGGGAGGGAGGGGTGAAAGACAAGGATGAAGGTAAGGCAGGGCAAACAGGCACCTACACACACACACACACACACACATACACAGTATCCTTGTCAGGGGCTAATGGGTGTATTTCACAGTGTGTGTGTTGGTCTTTAGGAAGGGATGGATGGGATGTTTTATGGCTGTGATGTTCCCAGCCCCGTCCCTGCCCTGTACGGGGCCCCTGGGTGCTCTTCACACCTGGAAAGTGCTCTTATCTAGTGTGTGTTGTGTGTGTGTGTGTGTGTGTGTGAGTGGGCATCAGAGCGTTTGCTGGTGTGAGTGTGTGTGTGTGATTAGTTCAATAGTCCTTTTGCATGCATGCATGCATAGACTTGGTTTGAAAATAGATTCCTGTGTTCAGATCAATGTCTTCTGTGTGGAATGTCTCTTGCAGTCGGAGTTTAGTAGCTTTATCGATGTTGCTGCAGTTCAGACCAATTAACCCCAGCCACATAAAATGGATCTCTGTGTGTGTGTGTGTGTGCAGGTGTGTGTGTGCAGGTGTGTGTGTGTGTTTGTCATCTACGAGATTCCTTTCTCCGTCTGGTCAGCTAGGCGCCAGAATCTCTGCTCGCGTCACATGATCTCCGTCCCTCGATGATGACATCACGGTTCCGTTCGATACTGCCGTAAATAAGATCACAGTGTGTTTCCCCAGGGAACTCTAAGTCAAGGGGAAAACGGTTCAAGGCATTTTAAGAGTACGGAACAGTAACTGTACCTTGTTAAAGTCGTTTTAGAATTGAATTGTACTTTGTTCAGGCATGTTAGTATTTTCAAATGTTCTGCACAGCTTCTGTAGAGTACTCTGTACTGGTACCCTCTGTACCATTCCCAGAGGTCAGAGAACAGACAGGCACACACTCAGGACTGGTGACATTTGTTTCACTCATGAAGAGGCGTGTGTAAAACTGTGTTGGCCAGGGAACACACACACACACACACACACACACACGCTTTGTGAAGAGCTGCCTCATCCACACAGCCCCTCCAGAGACACGAGCACCTCTCCAATCCAGCCGGCAGCCATGGAAGCTCCATTCAGGCAGGCGTCTCTGCCCACTCCTGCCCAGGACAGAGCACTCTGCGTGGGCTGCAGGGACAAGCCTCTCCTGCCCCCAGCCCTGGATGTCCTCCTGACCGCCCACTCAGCCTTCAGAGAGGGGCGCAGAGGGAGGGGGGGTTGTGTATCGTTCTAACGGTAAAAGCAGTGCTGTAAGTATTTTTCAAACATATGGCATGTTTACTAACACAGACACAAACACACACACGTACTTCAGCGGTGGTCGCCGGTTTACCATGGCAACGTGGCAGGTTCGCCGCTCGTTGGTCTTCGTTGGCTTCGTTGAGCGACGACAGCAAGGCTGCCGGTGCACACACACCTATACACACACACATACACACATGAACACACACAGACACACACACACCGAACACACACACACATGCACTCAGACAAATGCATATGAGCATGAAGGAGCAGACTGTATTGACAGGTCTGAAAGCAGAAGACTACTGCCACCTGCAGACCAATGTCTGTAAGTGCACAAGCAACTACCGATGCTGTACCACAATAAAGTCGAAGTAATTATGACGATGGCAGAGTTTTTGAATGTATGTTTGGCTTAGAAATCATCAATAATATCCCAGAGTATTTTAAATAATAGTACCGTACCACTGAGGGGATGTTTAAAAATCTATCATCAGGACCATGGTCAGTGTCACGACTGCTGAATCTGTAGTTCTGAGATCTGGCCACAAGGTGGCAACATAGATCATCAAGATCCCCCAGTCTTGCCATCTCATGACATTACTGAGGCATACATGGACTGTATATGTGTTTGTGTGTGTGTGCGTGTGGGTATGTGTGCGTGTGTGTTTGTGTGTGTGTGTGCATGAGGAAAAACTCATAGAAATCCCAGGAGCGTTGGAAGCCTTAGACATGCACAGCTCTCCAGCACACAGGTCAGTGCACAGGCAGGCACCAGGGAGAGACACAGCAACCCTCCCCCTGGCGTGACTAACCCATCACACCACCCAGAGGCCCATAGCATGTCTCTGTCTCCAGTGGAGTTATACATTATATATACAGGAAATACATACTATCATGTATATATCCTGTATGCCACATGCTCCGTACTGTTGGTTCTAATTGACCAATCCAGCAGTATGTTACTGTTCTCTGACCATGATGTATCATCTTGTTACTCAGGCCGTTCTGGACCCTGGTCTGCAGACCTGAACGCAGCCTGCAGTGTTACATCCCATAATGATGAGGAGTCACCTTGGGCGACGCATGGACACGGGACAATGCAGAATTCGATAGATGGGACGGATTATCTTCGAGGTGAGTCAGGAGTCCTCCCTTCTATCCAGCTCTCCTCCCTCTCTCCTCCCTCTCTCCTCCCTCTCTCTTCCCTCTCTTCCTCCCTCTCTCTTCCCTCTCTCCTCCCTCTCTCCTCCCTCTCTCCTCGCCTTCTCTCTTCCCCTCTCTCCTCCCTCTCTCCTCCGCTCTCTCTTCCCTCTCTCCTCCCTCTCCTCCTCTCCCTCTCTCCTCCCTCTCTCCTCCCTCTCTCCTCCCTCTCTCCTCCCTCTCTCTCTCCCTCTCTCTCCCTCTCTCTCCCTCTCTCTTCCCTCTCTCCTCCCTCTCTCCTCCCTCTCTCTCCATCCCTCTCTCTCCCTCTCTCTTCCCTCTCTCTTCCCTCTCTCCTCTCTTTTAGCCTCCCCTCCCTCCCTGTCCTGTCCTGACATATCAGACAGACAGACAGACCGATAGACAGACAGGCCGATAGACAGACAGGCCGATAGACAGATAGACCGTAGACTTGGAGACATACAACACACATGGGACACAGTCCTGAAGCCCATGTAAGACAACACCACATGAAAGTGTGTGTTCGGTGTGTGTTCAGTGTGTGTTTCTGTGTGTTTCTACACACAAACACGTGGGTAACACACACCCACACCCGGAGACCCAGAGTTACGGCTGTTGGGTGGCCCCCCAGGGCCCCGGGGCCGACTGTAAAACGATAGCACACAAAGACTCAGACATTCCAGAGACAGTGCGACCTCTCCTCAACCCAAACCTCGAGTATCTGAACACCCTCCAGCGTCACGACCCCCCTGCCCCCCAGCCCTCCAGCCCCCCAGCCCCCCAGCCCCCACAGCCCCCTAACCCCCCTAGACCCCCAACCAGAGTGCAGCTATCAGGCTGTAAAAGGCAAGAGAGTCAAACTGATAAACACAGAGAATGAGAGAAAGGTACTATCCCCTCATTTATGTCTATTAGTTGTCAGATCACTCAGTTACAGCTCTCTAACTACCCTGCCACAATGCATTGTGGGAAACAGAGTGCCATTAGCTTTCTGACAGATAGAGTGGAGTTGTACTGATGATGTTCCCCCTCCCCCCTCCCCCCTCCTCCCCTCCCCTCCCCCCTCCTCCCCTCTCTTCCCTCTCCTCTCCTCTCCTCTCCTCCTCTCTCCTCCCCTCCCCTCCCCCCTCCTCCCCTCCCCTCCCCTCCCCCCTCCTCCCCTCTCTTCCCCTCCTCCTCTCCTCCCCTCCCCTCCCCTCTCCTTTCCTCTCCTCTCCTTCCTCTCCTCCTCTCCATCTCTATCTACTTTACATGACCTTTTCTTCATTTGGCAGACACTTTGATCCAAAGCGACGTACTAATAGTATGAAGTACAGTAATAGATCAGGCACCAGAAGTGCATTGTACTAATCCACAATATATAATATAATATTATATAATTGAGGTCAGAATCTGATCCAGCCGCATCACAGCCTCTTGGCTACCAGTCGAGGTGAACAGAAAAGAATGTTTTAGTTCAGCATCTCAGTTGCTTGAATACAGTGAAACAAGAGATAACATCTCAGTGAAGGTGGCTAGCCGATGAATGAATGGTGAATAACACATTCTAAGACCAAGCAGTTACAACATCTCAGTTCCTGAACGGCCCTCTCACAATGATTTCCCATTACAGAGGTGGCTAAAAGGACTTATTTTCGTTGTGTGTGTGTGTGTTTGTTTGTGTGTTTATGTGCACATGTGTGTGTGTGTGACTCTACTGGCAGGCACACTTCTATACTGACACAGTCCTCCCCCCTCCTCCTCCCTCCCTCCCTCCCCCCCCTCCTCCCACCCTCCTCCTCCCTCCCTCCCCCCCTCCTCCCACCCTCCTCCTCCCTCCCCCCCTCCTCCCTCCCTCCCCCCCTCCTCCCACCCTCCTCCTCCCTCCCTCCCTCCCCCCCCATCTCCCACCCTCCTCCTCCCTCCCTCCCCCCCTCCTCCCACCCTCCTCCTCCCACCCTCCTCCTCCTCCTCCCTCCCCCCCTCCTCCCACCCTCCTCCTCCCACCTCCTCCTCCTCCTCCCTCCCCCCTCCTCCCACCCTCCTCCTCCCACCCCCCTCCTCCCACCCCCCTCCTCCCTCCCTCCTCCTCCTCCTCCCACCCTCCTCCCACCCTCCTCCTCCCTCCCTCCTCCTCCTACCTCCCACCCTCCTCCTCCCATCTCTCCCTCCCCCCTCCTCCCCCCCTCACTCCTCCCTCTCTCCTCCTCCTCCCTCCTCCCTCCCCCCCTCCTCCCACCCTCCTCCTCCCTCCTCCATCCACCCCTCCTCCCTCCCTCCTCACTCCTCCTCCCACCCTCCTCCCACCCTCCTCCTCCCCCCCTCCTCCCTCTCTCCCCCCCTCCCTCCCTCCCTCCCTCCCCCCCCTCCTCCTCCCCCCTCCTCCTCCCTCCTCCTCCCTCCCTCCCCCCCTCCTCCCACCCCCCCTCCTCCCTCCCTCCTCCTCCTCCTCCCTCCCTCCCCCCCCCCTCCTCCCTCCCTCACCCCCCAGCCTCCCACCCCCTCCTCCCACCCCCTCCTCCTCCTCCTCCCTCCCTCCTCCCCCTCCCCCCCTCCTCCCTCCCTCCCCCCCTCCTCCCACCCTCCTCCTCCCCCCCTCCTCCCTCCCTCCCCCCCTCCTCCCCCCCTCCTCCTCCCTCCTCCTCCCTCCCTCCCCCCCCTCCTCCCACCCCCCTCCTCCCTCCCTCCTCCTCCCTCCTCCCTCCCTCCCCCCCTCCTCCCTCCCTCCCCCCCTCCTCCTCCCTCCCCCCCTCCTCCTCCCTCCCTCCCCCCCTCCTCCTCCTCCCTCTCTCCCTCTGTCGCTCCATTGCCCTCCGTCTGCCTGTGACCCCCCAGGGCGCTGGCGGGAGTTCAGGGATGGAGGGATGGAGAGAAGGGAGAACAGCTGGCTTTGGAAACAGAAGAGGAGTTATACAGTAGGATGGAGGGGAGGAGTTACACAGCAGTGTTAAGTGTGTGTGTGTGTGTGTGACTTCAGTGTGTCCAGTGTCTCTCCGTCTCGACCCTGGCTGACCCTGCAGGGCTCGTGAACATCACCGCTGCCCTCCAGCTTGGTCCACGACCAGGAGCTCACCCATTGGTCCAGGCTAATGCACATTATCATGCGCTGTTGTTTCCTGTTACTGTTAATTATCTCACCCTGGGGGCCTGGAGGGGGAAGGGAGAGAGGGGGAGGGAGGGAGGGAGAGAGAGGGGGAGGGAGGGAGAGGGTTAACCAGGGATGTGGTATGTGTGTGTGTGTGTCTGATTGGGAGAATATGGGGATCTTTTAGTGTTCTTTCATTGTTTGTGTTATAGTTAAGAATGTTAAGCAGTAATCCAGGTTTTGTTCTTCATCGCTGCAAAGAGAAACAGACACACACATGTTGATTTACGCCAAAGACGGCCACACAGGCATACCTCCATCCCTCCCACCTCCCTCCATCCCTCCATCTATTCATCTCGCCCTCCCTCCCTCCATCCCTCCATCCCTCCATCCCTCCATCCCTCCCTCCCTCCCTCCATCCTCCATCCTTCCATCCCTCCATCCCTCCCTCCCTCCATCCCTCCATCCCTCCATCCCTCCATCCCTCCATCCCTCCCTCCATATATCCATTCTTCCCTCCAACCTCCCTCTTTCCATCCATGCATCCTGCCCTACATCCCTCTCTTTTTCCTCTTCTCCCTTCATCCCTCCCTCCCTCCCTCCAGCTTTCCTTCCACATGGCTGCTAATTGCACGGCAGGGTGAGGGGCGGTTGGGCAACAACGAAAAGACCCCCCCCCCCCCAGGCATCACGCTACATACACAATCACACACACACACACATAAACACACAGACACACACAAACACACAGATGCAGACACACACGCACACACACACGGACAGCGATATTCCGCCCCCTATATGGTAGAAAAGACCCACAACCCCCTAACTAACCCCTTGATCTCCTCCCAGCAGACAGAGCCAAGATCAGCAGCATGGCAGTCTTCAGATGCTCTCGTTCAACACAAAGACACACACTCTCTATGTTCACTGCTCCTATAGGAAACATTATACACCAATGCATTTTTATACTCAAAGCATTCATTCGATTCAGAAGTGGGTGTACCATGCAAAACATTCTCAGGTGGGAAACTGATAACCTCTTCCTAACCCTGTCTCTCTCTCTCTCTCTCTCTCTCTCTCTCTCAGAATCTCACTATATCCATCTCTGTTTGGTTATGTCATGGTGTTTTATATAACGGGTGCATCAAGGACTATACTTTACGAGCAGACATCTCTCTCTCTTTCTACCTCTCTCTCTCTCTCTCTCTCTCTCTCTCTCTCTCTCTCTCTCTATCTATCTATCTATCTATCTATCCATCTGTCTATATCTTTTTTTCTTTTTCTTTATGCAAGCATATGTGTGTGTGTGTGTGTGCTTTAAGATCCACTGGGACGTGTAGTGAGTTAATGAGAAATGAGGCCCTACAGGTTGGCAGATATTAAAAAGAGCAGATGTTTTCTATAGATAACAAATCAAGACACACACACACATACTCATTTAAACATACACACACAAACACACATGATTACTCCATCGTTAAACCTCTCCCACTCTGTGAGACACTTCACATTGTATGTTTTCTTTGGTATCATTATTTCCCTATTGCATGCATCTTCCTGCCAAAGTACAGCCATGGCCAAAAGTATTGGGAGCGACATACATTTTGTGTTTGCAAAGCTTGCTGGGCCTTGGCAGAAAATAACTGCTAACATCATTTCAGTAAGTCACATCATCAGCACAGGGGAAAGTGTGAACTAGTTCTAGTCAGGTGAAATCACTCTATCATTCTGATTGGATTTTAAGAGCAGATTTACTCCTGTAAAAGAGGGGAGGATTTGCATATATCAACCCCCCCCCCCCTCCTCATAACCCCCCAGCAGACGTATCTTAACTCAGCGACTGTTGGAGTGGAGGGGGGGGCAGAGGGCTTTGTAGAGGCTACTGGCATCTAACTGATCCTAACAAACACAAACAAGCTGGCACACATACGTGCACATGTACACACACACACACACACACACACACAATGAAAGGCCCATGTTCAAAGCAGACGGCTCCATTCAGAAGCAGAATCCCCAATTTGCACCTGTCCCCCTCCCGGTCAACGCAGGCGGGCCGCCTCGCAGGAGGTGTGAAACCAGGAGGGTCTCCAGCTGAGCCCACAGAACACACACACACACACCAACACACACACACACACACAACACACACCAACACACACACACACCAACACACACACACACGTTTGGCAAGGTGACATGCTGTTGGTGTGAGAATGCCCTTGCAGGTGTGTGTCACTGATGCAGATCTGTCCTTGCTACTGTCCTCACCGCTGCTGTGAATCAGATCAGGGATGTGAGATCAGGGATGTGAGATCAGGGATGTGAGATCAGGGATGTGAGATCAGGGATGTGAGATCAGGGATGTGAGATCAGGGATGTGGGATCAGGGATGTGAGATCAGGGATGTGAGATCAGGGATGTTGGATCAGGCATGTGGGATCAGGTATGTCAGATCAGGGATGACAGATCAGGAATGTCAGATCAGGGATGACAGATCAGGGATGTGGGATTGAGGTGTAGGGCTGGTAATTCTTGCATCCAGGGCGCTGTCCTTTCAGGACCACACTCCTCCCTCCCCTCTCTCATCTCTCTCCCTCTCTCATCTCTCTCTCTCCCTCTCTCCCTCTCTCTCCCTCTCTCTCTCCCTGTCTATCACTCAAAACCCCTCCTCCCATCATTTGATGCTGTCTATCATCCTTTTGAAAATCTGTCTGTTCGTCCATTATTTCCAACAACATCTCCCTCATCTTTTCTCATCTCTTTTCCCTTGCCTCATCGTCATCCCTCTCCTCTCTTCCAGGCGCTGTCCCCTACCTGCCTGCTCGTGCTGGTACGGCCCCCTCTCTCTGCCTCTGTCAATGCATTTTGCCCTTATAAGGAAAGAGAGGGAGACAGGGCTCAGGCAGACCGTACCAAGTGTGCACGCTTGGCGGGGGTGTGCGGCACAGTCCAGGAGACCACGGTGACTGTGATGAGAGGGGGAGGGAGGGGGAGTAACAGTACTTCTGTCAATGACTCCGAATGAAACGACAGAAATAGGCACTGAGGAGGGAGAGGATGGGGGGGAGAGGGAGGGAGGGAGGGATGGGAAGGGGAGACAGGGAGAAAGGGAGGGGAGGGAGTATGTACAAAAGGAGGAGAGGGAGAGGAAGAGAGCTGGAGACACGGAGAGATGCTACAGGGAGTGGAGGCAGGTGACTGCGAGGCAGAGGCAGGTGACTGCGAGGCAGAGGCTCGCCTGGTTGCTGGTCTCAGAGAACACTAGCCGTAATCTCAGAGTGCTTTATTTTCAGCCGCTTTAAAAACGTCAGACGTGTCACAGCGACCATATATAGACGTGTCACAGCGACCATATATAGCTCCTTCCTTGTGTTTGAAGGCCAGGAACGAACGCCAGCTCACCCTCTGCCAACGCACGCATCTATATGATGGTCTATTATCTATTATAGGGGGAGGGAGAGGAGGATAGGAGCAGAGAGAGGGGGGAGGGAGAGGAGGATAGGAGCAGGGAGAGGAAGAGGAGGATAGGAGCAGAGAGAGGGGGGAGGGAGAGGGAAGGAGCAGAGAGAGGGGGGAGGAAGAGGAAGATAGGAGCAGGGAGAGGGGGGAGGAAGAGGAGGATAGGAGCAGGGAGAGGGGGGAGGAAGAGGAGGATAGGAGCAGAGAGAGGGGGGAGGAAGAGGAGGATAGGAGCAGGGAGAGGGGGAGGAAGAGGAGGATAGGAGCAGAGAGAGGGGGGAGGAAGAGGAGGATAGGAGCAGGGAGAGGGGGGAGGAAGAGGAGGATAGGAGCAGGGAGAGGGGGGAGGAAGAGGGAAGGAGCAGAGAGAGGGGGGAGGAAGAGGAGGATAGGAGCAGAGAGAGGGGGGAGGGAGAGGGAAGGAGCAGAGAGAGGGGGGAGGAAGAGGAGGATAGGAGCAGAGAGAGGGGGGAGGAAGAGGAGGATAGGAGCAGGGAGAGGGGGGAGGAAGAGGAGGATAGGAGCAGAGAGAGGGGGGAGGAAGAGGAGGATAGGAGCAGAGAGAGGGGGGAGGAAGAGGAGGATAGGAGCAGAGAGAGGGGGGAGGAAGAGGAGGATAGGAGCAGGGAGAGGGGGAGGAAGAGGAGGATAGGAGCAGGGAGAGGGGGAGAAAGAGGAGGATAGGAGCAGAGAGAGGGGGGAGGAAGAGGAGGATAGGAGCAGAGAGAGGGGGGAGGAAGAGGAGGATAGGAGCAGGGAGAGGGGGGAGAAAGAGGAGGATAGGAGCAGAGAGAGGGGGGAGGAAGAGGAGGATAGGAGCAGAGAGAGGGGGGAGGAAGAGGAGGATAGGAGCAGAGAGAGGGGGGAGGAAGAGGAGGATAGGAGCAGAGAGAGGGGGGAGGAAGAGGAGGATAGGAGCAGAGAGAGGGGGGAGGAAGAGGAGGATAGGAGCAGAGAGAGGGGGGAGGAAGAGGAGGATAGGAGCAGAGAGAGGGGGGAGGAAGAGGAGGATAGGAGCAGAGAGAGGGGGGAGGAAGAGGGAAGGAGCAGATAACTGGTTTCATTGCAGGAAACAAAACTTGGTAGAATGACGCGGTGAGGTAATCAACCGAGGTCGTCGTTTCAAGTGTTGTGTATCATCTCGTTGGCCATCTTCAGATTGTGTATCATCTCGTTGGCCATCTTCAGATTGATTCTGGGTTCTGAAGCTAAAGACTGTTTAAGATCAGATTCAACACGTCAGGTCTGAACTTCAACATCCTTGTGGACAAACACTGACTTCAGATCAGTCTTTAGGGGCCATTATATCTTCCTCTAGGTGGCATGAAACAATGACAGGAACCTACCCCCCCCCCCCCCCCCCCCCCCCCCCCGAAAATAGGATCTATTTGTCCTTGCAGACTGATCTCAGACCAGTTGTATGTGGTGATAGTCTGGGTTAGGGCAGTGGTTCTCAATCCTGGTCCTCGGGACCCCTGCCCTGCATGTTTAGATATTTCCCTGCTCCAACACACCTGATTCAAATGAATGGACCTGATAACGACCCATTCATTTGAATCAGGTGTGTTGGAGCAGGTAAACGTCTAAAACATGCAGGGCAGGGGGTCCCGAGGACCAGGATTGAGAACCACTGGGTTAGGGTATGAACACAGCTGGTCCAAGAACAGCTGTAATAGGAAACCCTCAAGAATCCTCTTGTCATTCACGCTACGGATAGCAGGGTGGGACAATTGACCTGAAAAGTAATGGACGCCGCCATGAATAATACAAAGTGCACCACCTTTCACTGCATTGAAATAATGCTGAGGTATTAATATTTCAGCAAATAGACCTCGTCTGAATAGCCCTCATCATCCACTCAGTCACACAGACAGTATATAAATCCTTCTGTAAAAAAATGTTTTTGTTTCATTGCTATAATAAAATAATTAACTAGGCAGGGCTGCGTTTCCCGAAAGCGTCGTAAGCCTAAATTGATCGTAGAATCCATCGTACGACGAATCTTAGTTTTACGGGCCGTTCCCAAAGACACCGTAGCTAAAGTGTCTCTTGAAAATTCGTAGCTCTTGAAAGAGCATGGATTAGCCTACTCCTTACAAGCATGTTTGGGGAAACGCACGTAAGAAATATCGATGGTTTCGTTACTTTGCTCGATCGTTGCTACGATCCATCGTTATCGGGAAACGCAGCCCAGAGGTTGTTTTAGAACTCTTCCTAACTGGTCAGGGACATGGAGTCGTCCAACAGTTTGCTGATGAGTTTAAGAGTCCTCGGATCGGATCAAATGAAGGACAGTGAGAGAAGAGAGAAAGAAGCTTCAGTAAACCATTGAGGTGCATCCATGTACACCAAGTTACACGTTCCACCACACCTGACCTCTGCCAGCTGAGAGGGCCGTTACCTATGCCTAGATCCACCTCTAGATCCACAGAGATAGTAGTTAGTGGCGTTCCACTGATACAGTATGTTATGAAAGCTGACTTAGTCATCCAATCCCACTGTACTCAGTTACCGTGGAAACTGGAAATGGAAAGAGGCGTTCCCTACTTCCTAGTTCTGATTCTCCCAACAAGACCTCCTCAGTCTGATGATCACGAGGTGTGGGGTCTCCTAACACACACACACATGCACACACACACACACACACACACACATGCAGACACACACACGAGCGCATACACACACACACACACACATGCAGACACACACACGAGCGCATGCACACACACACACCACACACATATGCAGACACAATCAAGCACACCACACACACACACACACACACATATGCATACACACACATGCACACTACACACATATGCAGACACAATCAAGCACACCACACACATACACACACACACACACGTATGCATACACAAACATGCACACTACACACAAACTGCATGCAAACACACACACCCAGTGGTTAAAGAACAGAGTGTGTATTCACACCAGCGTGAGCGCCGTCCTCGTTACGGCGCTGCCATTTCACGGTGTGGTGAGATGGGAGGAACTCATCAGCCAAAGGTCACATGGCCCGCGGCGCTCAGGCAAGGCGTCCAATCAAAGATAAGCGTTTCTTCACAGACAACAAAGAAAGTTTCTTCCCATTCAACCGCAACATTCGTCTGTAACATCTGTGTTCCGGAGTCAACAGAAGGAATCCTGGGAGGATTGTAGAGCTGGAGCAGTTTTGATGCTCAAAGAACCAGGAGACTTTTAAAAGGGACTTGAAGGAACTGTGTAGACAGCAGCCGGTTGTGCAGTTAACTGTGTGGTGTGCAGAGTCAGCGCTCAGATAGTAACATAATACATTGATCAGATGATGTGATTACAGTGTTTGGCAGGATTGGACAAGACTAAATCTAACTGAATGTGTCAGCTGGAAGCCTTTCTCATCCCCACATCGATTCTGACGTCTGTTTCTCTTCCTTTAACTGGAAGAATGTAAAAAGTTTTTTTTAAATACATACAAACGCTTTCTGAAATTCCTCTTAGTCAATTTTTTACAATAAAAATCACTCTGGTCTTTATGATCTGTGGTCTGTGAACAGGATTCTGTTTGAATTGAATTGTGTGGAGAATGTTGTGAGAGAGAGAAAGGTGTCAGTTTGTGATCTTTTCTCCCTTGAAATAAAGATGATGCCATGAAATGAAATATTCTCTGAATATTACAATCCTGCCCCCCCCCCCCACCTTCTCTGCTGGCATCCCATAATCTCCCTTCTCCCCTGTTCAGTCACCAGGTAACCAAAATGGAGAGCGGAGGAAATATGGCCTGCCAATCAATGTGACATCACTTCCTGTCTGACAGAATTCCTCAGTGCATCCATTGAGCACTGTGTTTGAGTGCACATTTAGGTGCAAGCTCTCCAACCAATCCAGTATTATGGGATGGATCAAACGACGTGTCACCAAGAAGTGAGTGACTGCACGAGCGTCATACAACAAACACACACGGCACGTTAGCTTAGCTGTTGTCTGAACGACAGAGGTCACAGCCTATATATAGACCTAGCCACGTGTCACAGGAAGACCAGCATTATTATTATGAATAAAAACACACTGTAGCCGAGCTTCCTGTTGACGGCACCTCGAGCAGCGTCGTGGTTTGGCCTCGCCACGCCAGACGTGTCACTATGGCAGCAGCTTGTTCACCGTCCGGCCCACAGACAGCAGTCACTCGATCTCCTACGCGTAGGAAGGACAAACTTCCCCTTGCTGTGGTCACCCCTCCTACCCAGGGTCGCCCCCCTCCCCCCCTCCTCCACCCTACATCCACCCCATCCAGTCCTGTCTCCCGCCCCCCTCCCCCTCCCCCCTCTCCTACAGCCACCTCACCCAGGGTGAGGGTCTCTTCAGGGTGGGGTTGGTGACGGCTGGTCAAGCGGCAGGCCACTGATGCTGGAGACAATGGGCATTCTGTTCCTCTACACACACACACACACACACTGGCCAGTTAGACACGGCTCATTTAAGCCTGCCCCATCGCCAGGACGACGACCCCAGAAAGAGGGACCCCCCCCCCCAGAGTTCAGTCTGACACACAGAGACACATGCTTAACCCAGAAGAAACGGTTAAATATTTACTCCTGCTCTCTCTCTCTCTCTCTCTCTCTCTCACACACACACACACACACACTTAGACAAACACTCCACAACAGGGTAAAGCCACTTAACAAACAAACACAAAACACATATTCGTTACATACTACACACATACACACATGGAGTCTATTTTCTATGCTGCTTTCGATGTTACAGATAACTTATTATTTGAAATAGTCCCACAGCTCTCCCTAGTTCTGTTGCTCTCCCTGAAGGACAAACAGTCCACAATGCTCATGAAGACTTCCTCAACCCTGAGCTAACGTTTGCTAACAGACTCAACCCCTGCTGAGTACAGTTTAGAAGTTAGGATGCCCCGGTGGGTGACGAGAAACAGAAATACGCTCCCCACACACGCAGTATTACTCACCCTGACCCGCGTTCAAACTGATAAAAACACTACTGCACAAGGCCTTCTCTCTAACAGAAATATTGTCAAACACACACACACACACACACATAGACACTCTGCCCCCTTCTTTCCTGGTTGCCAGTCGGGCTTGTAGGAGATGTCAGTTGTTAGCCAAGTGTGTGTGTGTGGGGGGGGGGGGGAGGGGGTGGTGGCTGGGGTCTTTGTGTGTGAGAGAGAGAGAAATGGGGGGTGGGGGGGGTCTTTGTGAGAGAGAGAGAGAGAGAGAGAGAGAGAGAGAGAGAGAGAGAGAGAGAGAGAGAGAGTGAGTGAGAGAGAGAGAGGAGGACAGGAGAGAGAGAGAGATGGGGGGAGGGGAGGGGGGTACACGGCGTTCTATTTCTCATAGATGAACAGCTGCTAGGCTGGAGCTGCCTGTCTGAAGCACAGAGAGGCGGTGAGTGAGCGAGCGAGAGAGAGAGGCTGCGTGGTGAGAGAGAGACAGAGAGAGAGAGAGAGAGAGAGAGAGAGAGAGAGAGGCTGCGTGGTGAGAGAGAGACAGAGAGAGACAGAGGCTGCGTGGTGAGAGAGAGACAGAGAGAGAGAGAGAGGCTGCGTGGTGAGAGAGAGACAGAGAGAGAGAGAGAGAGAGAGAGAGAGAGAGAGAGAGAGAGAGAGAGAGAGAGAGAGAGAGAGAGGCTGCGTGGTGAGAGAGAGACAGAGAGAGAGAGAGAGAGAGAGAGAGGCTGTGTGTTGAGAGGAGGCAGTGCTTCAGTGTTTAGGAGAACCCTAACCCTCTGGCTCAAGACAATAAAGGACCCCTGCGTAAGCGAGTGGAGAAACACACAGCGACTTCTCTCCTTATCACGCCGTCGCCCTCCGCATCTTTTCACACGGTTTTTTTTTCTTCTTCCCCCCCTCTTCCGGAAGCAGGTTATTTTCTCCTCCTCTCCTCCTCTGATTCTCTCCATCCGTTTCCTCCCTTCGACCGGTCCTGCGGAAGGGAAGACGAGATCATCCTTCGTCTCATCTCTGGCACGTTCAGCCGGTAAGCACAGTCCTCCTTTTACTCTTTCTCTCCTTTCTCTGCATCCCTCTTTCATTCCCTGGTATTGGCGTGTGAAGCGGGGGGGGGGGGTTAACCCTGGCTCTCACCAGCTGGCTTTCACCTCCACTCCCACCCTCACCGGCGTCTGGGTCCAAGCCAGGCTGGAGAGGGCTTGGCTGGGGAGGAGAGGGGGGCTCCGTGGGATTCTGGAGGGGGCTGAGGGGCTGGGGGCTGTGGCCAGGAGAAAGGCCTCGGTCTGGGGGAGGAGAGGAGGGGGGACAGAGGTGGTGTTCCGTCTTCCTCCTGGTCGGGGCTCGTCAGAGGGGTCGGATATCTGGGGTTTGTCCTCTGTCACCGCCAGTCAAGCTTGGCATCGACACACCTCCACGTCCACAGGACAATGAATTTGCAGATATGCAGAGTGTAAGCATGTGTGTGTGTGTGTGTGTATGTATGTATGTGTTTCCAGTCATAAGTAGGGCTGGTACATATATGACCTAGAACCATCAGGGTGCATAAATCATAGGTCCCATTTATGTGTATGGCTTTATGTGTGGGAACACATGCATGCATGTGTAGCGGTGTATGCTCTCTGCAAACAGCACATCTTAAAACAATGGCCCCCGGTTGCTCTACCTAGCAGGAGGGGTGGGGGGTGCATGCGCCTGGACTAGGGAAGAGAGGGAGAAACGGAGGGAGAGAGAGAGAGGGAAAGAATGAATGAAAGGATGAATGGAGGGGTCTGAGCGAGGCACTCCTTCACCACTCTGCCGTCTTGTGAGGAGAGAGGGATGGAGGGATGGAGAGAAGGAGGGGGGCACGAGCCTGACAGGACACACCACGGCTGAAGCTACCTACCGCTAGACAATATGTGTTGACTGTGCATGCACGACCATCTGTGTGTGTGTGTGTGTGTGTGTGTGTGAGAAAGACAGAAAGAGAGAGAGAGGGAGAGAAAATAAGTGAAAAAGAATGGAAGCAAGTATGAAACAGACAGGCAGGGCAGAAAAATTAAGAAATGCCAAGACCCACTGTGGATAAAGAGTTCAAATCAGCCCCAGAAAACACCTGTGTGTGCTGTGTGTGTAGGCAGACCTCTCTGAGGGTCTTAAACACCATGTCTCCAGCCCAGCTGGAATCCACAGGCTCTCTGTAATCCAGATTGTTGTGGAATGAACACATTATTCCGTCACCTTCTGTCAGATTGAGCGGGCTAAAGCGGATAAAGCAGTTAAATGTAAACGTATTCCCAATCATGTCATGTTCTTGTGTCAATTGTATACGGTTGACATGCATTTTGAGATGTTATGAGATGGGATGAGATGGGATTCTACCCAGATGGAATGTACATTTTTAGCTTCAGTAAACCGCACAAGATTCTCAATCATATTTCCCACAGTGTTCGTTCTCCAGCTTGAACTCCTGGACTTCTACCCATGTATTGATGTACTGTGAACGCCCACTGTATAATAAGTACATTTTACGTCTACATAAACCCATTTTTACATCATCGCACAGAATATTAGAAGCCAGCTGTGCTTGTGTGAACTTCTCATGTTGTGTGTCATGCAGTACAGCCCGCCGTGTGTTTAAGATGCCACTGTGTGTTTTCTCAGTCTGGGATCGAACGACGGCTGCAATGGTATTTACTCCTCTGTTGCTAGGACACTCCTTTTGAACGTTTTGACAGTGCGCTCCCATTGGCTCCCTGCGATGATGCAAGATTCGCTCACCCCAAATCTTTCCTGTGTGCCCATGGAAACATGCCCGTCTGCGTTTTCCTTCCGTCGGTCTCTCTCCTCCTGTAAATTCTGTCTCTCTCCTTTGCCTTCCGTCTGTCGTTAACGACTCTTCCTTTTGTACAGTTTCGATCTTTTGTTCTTCCTTCTCTCCGTCTGTCCTCTCCTCTCCTCCCTCTCGTGCTCCTGCTTTTCAACGTCTGCTTCTCTTTCAAATGTTCCTCTCCTCGCGCCTCCTGTCTGGACTTATTATGACAATTCATTCTTCATGATTCTATCAATTGATTTCTGTGTCAGGGTGCTGACATGGCTGTAGTGAGCATCAGGGTCCTTGTAAGGAAGGAATCACACATGATCTCTCTTGCTGTCCACAGATAATGTGCGTGTAAACAGCACTATCCAGCTGCTGGGATGATCATTTTACTGTGTTTGAGAAGGTACAGACAGTGGAGAAGGGAGGGGGGACCGGGGGGGGGGGGGGGGGGGAGGTGTACATATGGAATTGACAAACATACAGTAGCATCTCTCTTATCCTCTCTACCCGTCTCTCCCCATCTCTACCACTCTCTCTCCCTCTCTCCCCATCTCTACCACTCTCTCTCCCTCTCTCCCCATCTCTACCACTCTCTCTCCTCTCTCCCCATCTCTCCCTATCTCTTCCTATCTCCTATCTCTCCTATCTCTCCCCTCTCTCCTCTCTCTCTCTTTCTACTGTACTTTCCTTTCACACAGCAAAATACAACGGAGGATAGGCATGAGCAACCTTTTGTCCCTGACGCTTGGTAATATAGGTCAGGGGGGGGGGGGGGGGGGGGGGGGCAGGGGTGTTTGAGAGGAGCTGAGTGTGAGGGAGGAGGATGCGGGTGGGGGGGGGGGGGGGGGGGGGGTACAGGAAGGGGGATGGGTGAAGGGGGGGGCAGGGGTACACCAGTGGACAGGAGCGAGGGGGCAGGTACTGAAGTGTCCCTGGTAACTCCGGTAACCTTGTCCAGTGCAACGCAGCCAGACCTTGCTGGTTTGTTGCCACCCCTGTCTAACCCTCCGATTGGCTCTGGTCTTGTCAGGGCATGTCCTAAGGAAAGTGACAGTTTGTGACCGATAGCAGAAAACCTTTTTGTGACACTTTCTTGAATATGTTACAAGGTGCTATAATTCATACAATACATTGCATTGGTCTTGGTAATGATTAAATTTTATGTTTTTTTTATTCCCGATGCCTTTATTTCTATTTTATTTTGTAAATTAGAACACTCAAGCTATCAATCAAGAACTTGTATGTATATGTTTTTCCTGAATATTACATTTTTGTTTTAAGGGAAAGGGCCTGAAAAGCTTAGACAGCAGTCAGACTGGCTCAAAAGGCCAAACCCTTCTGAGAAACATTAACATCCTAATCCCTGATGGTCATTTACTGAAATGACCAAACCCAACTGTCTAGAAACAGCATCTGCCACGCCTGGCACCAAATCATAGCCAGTGTTTGTTGTTGTTTAGGATTAGTCTTCAGGGTCAACATATGTACAGGCAAAGGAAGAGGTCTGGGGTTAATCAAATATAATTCGACACCTGATAATCTGACGGAATAAAAATATTGTGTGTGTTTGGAATCTGGGATTACCTTGACGATCCTTTCAAAGAGGAACAGGGTGTGGCCGTTTGGGAGAGGGGGGTTGTGGGTAAAAGCCTCAAAGTTGAGGGTAAGGAACCTCAATGAGGAGGAGATCTTCTGGTGTCCATGGGAAGTCAGTCTAGAGAGAGACACACGGAGGAAGACACACCTGTTCATTATATTATATATATTATATTAAATAAAGTTATATATATATAACCCAAGTGCTGGTCTGGTATACAAGCAGACAGGTCTACCAAATCAACTATGGAAATTCACTGCAGACTTGGTGCCCATTCATGGTCTTCATCGTCTTCTGGAAAGAAGTTAGACACTCGACTGCATACTCAACTACTTTCTTAGATCCTTAACTTCTGAGTCCACTGTCCCACCATGTTAGCTCAGTGGTGATGTTTGACCACACTGCAGGACAGAACTGGAAGTCCAATTAAAGAAGGTTAGCTTCTTAATTAGACTAATCAGACTGAGACTGATGTAACTTACAGTAAGAAGTACAGACAACTCTGACAGAGCACTTCCTCTCTGTCCCTGTGTGTGTGTCTGTGTGTGTTCTCCTGTAGGGACGTGACACAGCTCTACCTCTCTCTCTCTCTCTCTCTCTCTCTCTCTCTCTCTCTCTCTCTCTCTCTCTCTCTGACTCTCTCTCTGACTCTCTCTCCAGCTCTCTATCTCTTACACACGCAAGCAGAGAGGGTAAATATATCGGTGTCATTAGATTATCCCTGATCAACTCTCTGTGGGGTTGCTATGGATATCATGCCTGTGGGCTGTCAATCAGATCAATGCCCGCTAACGTCTGTGGACTGGAATACCCACCGTTCTCCAGTTTGATGTGAAATCTATATTGCCAGTGCAGCACAAACACCACAAGGCCAGATATTCAGCAGATGACACAGGCAAGAGATGAAAGTTAGGCAAGAGCAGGAAGTAGTTACAAACAGGTCGGCCATGTTGTTTTTGACCGTTGCTTCTACTGATCAGTGCTTTGCAGACAAGTAAGAGGTTCGAAACGTACTTTAAGTACAGACGTCCCGTATCAACCGTCCAACTCAAATGACCTTCACCCGGAAATCTCCCGTTTGGACGTGCTTTGGTGCAGTGGAACCACTGTCAGTAGTAAATTCGGTGTGACACCACAGATTGGACAGTATTTGGCGTTACACTGCCGTAGGGACACAATTTGCCACAACACTGTTGGTGGTCATGGGGGTCTACATCACGGTCCTCTCATCTCACTCCCTCTCATCTCTGAGCCTCATCCACAGCTTGTGTGTGTGTGTGTCAGTTCTGCTAGGGGCACCCTAGGAGGCTGGCAGCCATGCTCATTTCAGTGTTTGATCAGTCA
>CM042861.1:11408771-11578771 GCA_023658055.1 Thaleichthys pacificus | reverse complement strand
GCAAGGCCTCCTCTTCTCAGCCTATCCTGCTGAACAACAGAAGACTGTGGATGCCTGGTTGTGTAAGAGGCACTTCGCTCAAATTTCAAGTTGACTGACTTTTAGACTGTCGTGGCATGTGTGTGTGTGTGTGTGTGCATGTCGTGAGCGTGTCTGTTAGCGTGTGGCTGCAGACGGCAGGAAGCCTAAATGCAGTAGCCGTCAGGGTGCACTTCCTTATTTCAAACTAGCGATGCATTTCCTGATGTCTTCTGATACCGAGACAGAGACCAGCCCCAGAGGTACAGAGGCAGGATATTGGGACGATGCACAGGGATGTTTGCGTGTGCGCCGTGGTAACCAAAAACTCTACGGCAACCGTGGCCCGTCATCGAGTTCCAAGTGTTCCAGTGGAAAACGAGGCCAAGCGAGAAAGGAGAAACGGGCAGATGCTGGGGGTCAGTTTAGAGGAACCTGTGTCCGCATCAGGGACCAGAGTCTGCAGACAGGAAACCTGAAGGGGGAAGGAGGAGGAGGGGGGGTTAGGGTTAGGGTGGAGACAGCAGCAACATCAAGCCTGGAGGCCCCCCACACATACCCTCACACCCCCATCCAAATCCACCCACCACCGAGAGAGAGAGACGGAGAGAAAGAGTGAAAGAGAGAGAGAGTGAAAGAGAGACAAAATACAGAGAAAATAACATCCTTAAATAGGCAGCCGAAAAAGAGAAGTGTGAGAAAAGTGTGTGAGAGAAGCATCTCTCTCCCTCCCTCCCTCTCTCTCTCTCTTTCTCTCTCTCTGTACTCTGCGTCAGAGTCGCTAAGGGAGGGAAAGAGAGACAACCAGTATCGCCGTGGGGACGCCAGTTTGAAAGCTTAACTGGGACAAATTGGGATTAGCTAGCAACACCAGGCTGACTGAACACCTCGTCTGGCAGAGAGAGGAAGAGAGGAGAGGAAGAGGAGCGAAGAAGGGAGGAGAGGAAGAGGAGCGAAAAAAGGGAGGAGAGGAAGAGGAGCGAAAAAGGGAGGAGAGGAAGAGGAGTGAAAAAGGGAGGAGAGAGATCGAGAAAAGGAGATTAGGAGGGAAGGGAGCCGCTCGAGAAAAAGGGTAAGAACAAACAGGTTATCGTCCTAGATTCTAGGACGGTCCTAGATTCGAGGACCTAGGACATGATCGTTTATAGGTTTTAACTGAGTGAGCTGAGGTCTCTGGAGTGTGGCAGTCTTAGCCTAGTCTAGCAAGAAGTGAATTGTTATTGAGTATGACTGATTAACAGACCTTCTTCATGTTTACCGTGGGTTTAAGCCTTCAGTACGTGTGTGTGTTTTGATGTGTGAGCGTGTGTGTGTGTGTGTGTGTGTGTGTGAGTGTGTGTGTGTGTGTGTGAGCCTGTGTTGTCGGCTTCTCACAGCCGTCAACATCCTCTGCTGGGAGGGAGACATTATCGTCAGGTCGACGGTTTCCTGGCAACCACCGTTAGAGTTCTCTCTGCTTGAACCGTTTGCAGCTCCAGTCTTGTGTGTGCATGTCTGTGTGTGTGTGTCTGTGTGTGTGTGTGTGTGTGGGGGGGGGGGGTAAGGATGCAGGTATAATATACTATGTGGGTGTAAAATATACAAGTCCTGTACCACACATCCATCCTCACACACACACACACTCGTTCTTTTCAATTTCGGGATCCCATTAGGAATCACCCAGCAGGTGCCGTCAGTGGGAAGACCTTGGCAGTGTGGGCATTATGAAGTGAGGCTGGCATGGAGGGTGGAGCTCGGGTGGCGGGGAGAGGACACTCCTACAAGAGGTCGAGTCCTTTTAGAAAGTTTCTATAGACTGTGACTCAGCATCCGCTCCTCTCTCTCTCTCTCTCTCTCTCTCTCTCTCTCTCTCTCTCTCTCTCTCTCTCTCTCTCTCTCTCTCTCTCTCAGTCTCTCACCATCTCTCTCTCTCTCTCTCTCTCTCTCTCTCTCTCTCTCTCTCTGTCTCTCACCATCTCTCTCTCTCTCTCTCTCTCTCTCTCTCTCTCTCTCTCTCTCCTCTCTCTCTCTCTCTCTCTGTCTCTCACCATCTCTCTCTCTCTCTCTCTCTCACCATCTCTCTCTCTCTCTCTCTCTCTCTCTCTGTACAGGATTGCTGAGGTGATAGGTAGGGTACATTTAGGGTTAAAACTTGGCGTTTAGGGTCAATTCCCGCTTCTTATAAAATGCATGAGTTGGATACGTCAGCTAAGTCAGCTAGTGCATACTGTAACTAGATAGCTTTCTCTGAATGTATAGTCTCTCTCTCCCGCTAGCGCATTGCAACAGTCATTATGCTGAGTAACAGTGAAAAAGACAAGGCTTTTGCTTGACATGGGGCAAACATGCTAATGCTAGCCATAAATCGGTCTAGCAGGGAACCTGAGAGGGCTCTGCTGTGAGCGTCTGTAAAGAGACGGCAACAAAAGTGAAACTTGTTCGCGGTTGAATCTCATATCAGGAAGTCGGTTTCGAGCCTTGCTCGAGTTTTACTTCCTCCGAGGTAGGCCTCTCTAGGCTAGTGGCCTAGTAGGAAATGAAACGAGGAGAGGAAGCAATTTGAGGACTACTCATGCAATGCTGGAGCTGGAGGCAGTTGTATGGTAGCTAATGCTAAGCTATGCTAACGCTACTCATAAGTCATTTTTAATGGAGCCCTTCAGGCCTTTTCCCTTCATCTCTGACTAAGGAGTGAAGCACTATGAAACCAGAGACTACAGTGATGGTTCATCTTGAATTACTGCGCTCACAGCAAATAGCAGCTCTAGCTCGGATGACTCCGTATCATTAAAAATAAGTGTGTGTGTATGTGTGTAAGTGTGTGTGTGTGTGTGTGTGAGTATAGTTCCTACTGGCCCAGTCTAGAGTGCCCCTGCATGCCTCTAGCCGCCCTTCAGCCGGCCATAAGAGGACGTTGGTGTTACACGACATGCCTGCCCCCCCCTCAATGCCCCTGTCTGCTGTTTCAGTGTCCCCAAACAAGATGACCGCCACCACAGAGACACCCTACCCTTTCAAGGGTCCCCAGAACAAGATGGCCACTGCCACAGAGACACCCTACCCTGTCAAGGGTCCCCAGAACAAGATGGCCACTGCCACGGGGAAGTGTGTAAACGCCGCGACACACCAGCTACCCGTGTAAAAACGGATCACAACTTGAAAACGTTAGCTCGGTGAACGGCGTCGCCACCGCGAGGCACGATCGGAAAGTGCGCGAATCGAGGCAACCTTTGCACCGCGCCAAATCAGGGGGTCAGATGGCTGAGCGGTTAGGGAATCGGGCTATTAATCAGAAGGTTGCCGGTTCGACCCTGGCCGTGAAAAATGACGTTGTGTCCTTGGGAAAGTGCACTTCACCCTACTTGCCTCGGGGGGGGGGGGGGGATGTCCCTGTACTTACTGTAAGTCGCTCTGGATAGAGCGTCGCTAAATGACTAAATGTAAATCGATGACTACTTTGGATTTGATCTGTGGCTGGACGTGTCTAACGGGGGCAAGGCGAGAGGGAGGAGACAGGAAGAGGAAGGACAGAACAGGATGAGAGGCTAGGAGAGGAGGAAGAGAGAGATGGAGGAAGAGAGAGATGGAGGAAGAGAGAGATGGAGGAAGAGAGAGATGGAGGAAGAGAGAGAAGGAGGAAGAGAGAGATGGAGGAAGAGAGAGATGGAGGAAGGAGAGAGATGGAGGAAGAGAGAGATGGAGGAAGAGAGAGATGGAGGAAGAGAAGGATGGAGGAAGAGAAGGATCTCGCTGGTGTTCCCTGTACTGTATATCTGTTCTCTCCTGTCTAGGTTGCCAGCTATGGGGAACCTCATTAAGGTCCTTGGCAAGGATTTAGAGAACTGTCCACATTTTTTCCTGGACTTTGAAAGTAAGTGAGCGCCGGGGTATGTGTGTGTGTGTATACGTGTGTGTAGAGTGTGTGACGCACTGTGCTGGCTGAAGGGCTGAGAGCCGGGAGGTCGGAGGGTCAGTGGATGCTGATTGGTGCGTTCTTTGTGTGATGCAGTGGTGTTGTGGGTGTGGTTTGTCATTTTCAGACCCTTTCTACTCCCACTCTCTCGGCTCTCCTGGAAACACATGACACACTACTTCCTGTTACAGAACCAAGATGGCCGACATTATGTCAATCAGTTACACCAGCTGTCCGGGGGCCTATCTCCCCACAGAGAGAGGTAGAAAAGAGAGAGAGAGAGAGAGTGGGAAACGAGGGTGTCCATGTCGCCATGCCAACTTCACCCAGAGCATACGTCCACTGCACCAGCATGGAGTCCAACACATCCAAGCCTCCACCCTGACCCCTGACCCCGCCCCGCCCCCCACCCAACACACACCCAGCACGCACACACACGCAGCCCCCTCCACACACCCGCACCCCCCTCCCCCTCATCACCCATACACTTCTCCCCTCTCTCTGTTCCAGGAGGCTCATGGGAAACCTCCTGAAAGTGCTGGCTTGCGCCGAACTTGAGCATGGCCAGATTGTTTTCCTTGACTTTGAACGTGAGACCATCCGCTTCTTATTTTTATTTTTTCGTCCGTCTCTCTCTCTCTCTCTCTCTCTCTCTCTTTCTTCTCCTCCCCTCCTCCTCCTCCTTCTTCCCTCCATTCTCTTCCGTTTTCCGCTCCAGGGACTGGCATTTGAAAGACGTCTTTTCAAGTGTTCGCTCTTTACTCTCGCTCCACGGCCATCTCCGATTGAAATATTGGATGAGACACACGAAAAACACTTACATATCATCCCCCCTTTTTTTATCTTGGGAGGATGAAAAGGGTTTTTCGGTGTTCTGGCTTGAGAGAACCCGACAGGTGCCTGTCCCTCCATGTTCCCACCTGTTTCTTTGTGATGAAGGTATCTGACAAAGACTATCTTCATCCCTGCGCTTTCTCATCTTCCCTGTGAGCTGTTCTGTTAGATGACCTGTGTGTGTGTGTGTGTGTGTGTGTTTGTCTAATCTGGGGTGTGTGTGTGTGTGTGTGTGTCTAATCTGGGGTGTGTGATGATGTGAGCAGCAAGGATTGTTTACTATCCTTCTCTGGTCACTTCCATCTCTGCTCTTCTTCTTAACCCTTAACCTTACCAAAGTCTGACCCCTCTCTGTGTAACAAATGGTATCTTCCACTGTAACTGATTATAAAGTTCCTATGGATGTGGTAGAGTCCACTGCTGGTGTGAGAGGGGTGGCCAATGTAAAGCAAATTCATATATATTCAACTATTGCCTAGTTTTTGTAATTTATTTCAACAGACACCTTAAAAAAGGTATAAAATCAAGGAGGTAAATGCTATTTTCTTCAGCAGAAACTAAACTCAACAACTCCAAACAGCCACCCCCATCACCAGCCTCACTCTCCTGATCCACTGAGACAATCTCCCCCTCTGTCACACAGCCGGAGGATGGAGCGCAGCTCACCTCTGGGTCCTTCTGATGTACAACACACACACACACACCAGAGGATGCCTCAGTACGACCTTACCCATGCAGTCTTATCCCTAAAGCATGGTAGAAAATGCACAACGCAGAATGAAAATACCCCCACACACACACACACACACAAGCTGTGACTAGGAAACACATGATGCTAATGGCACACAGCAAAGTGTGTGTGTGTGTGGTTGTGTAGGGGTTGGCCTGTTTGTTCAGCTGACGTGACGGTGGCCCAGAGAGGACACTAAGCGCCTCTCTGGGATGAAAGAAGCCACAAACACACAAATCAAAGACAACTTTCTTTGTGGAGACATTTCTCTCCCAGCAACGTCACAGAGCGCTTCACAGACGGCCACAGATCAGCACCTGTGAGCGACCTGACACCCGCGTGTGAGCACACACAACGCAGTAATGCATCACACATTAACACTTCAGATTAACATAGTTTTCTGGATCGAATCATCAGATCTAATCTGGGAGACCACACAGCAAATTAAAGTGAAGAATTCAAGTATTTAACACCAGGAATGTTACTGAGTGTTTTACATGCCGTAGGTCCACTATCATGACACGAGCCTTCAAAACCACTCATGGGGTTCATTTAACACTACGGAATTTGCTGAGCGTGAAACCTGTAGTGAACCTGACTTCGGTTCTACTACGGTTCTACTGCGGTTCTACTGCGGTTCTAAGGTGTCAGCCCTCCCTACTCCTCTGTGTGACAGAATGATCCGGTGGCTCTCTCATCTTCCCTCACTGTGCTGAACCATCACCAGATCTGTGGGACCTCCTCTGTAACCTCTGAGAGGCCAGACCCAGCCCTGAGACATGCCTACTACATGTGGAAGGTTAAGTGGAGGTGGAAGGTTAATAGGATTTTTATATTAGTTAAGTTAATCAAGTGTGGAGTTGAATGTATTGTACTTGGAGGTTCTTTACAAGCTCATAGACAAAAAAAGACCACCTTATGTTACATTTGGTATGCATATCTCAGTATCTGGAATGGCCACAATGGACTTATTGTATGGTTTACAACCTCTCTCTAAGTGTAGTCCTGACCTTAGAGCTTATCTCTCACTCACTAACAAGCCACTGCTCCCCTCGCTCTCCCCCCGCTCTCCCCTCGCTCTCCCCCCGCTCTCCCCCCGCTCTCCCCTCGCTCTTCCCTCGCTCTCCCCTCGCTCTCCCCCCGCTCTCCCCTCGCTCTCCCCTCGCTCTTCCCCTCGCTCTCCCCCTCGCTCTCCCCCCCGCTCTCCCCTCGCTCTCCCTCTCCTCCCTGTCTCTGTGTTATTCCCTCCATCCTCTCTCCTTCCTTCCTCCACTCCTTCTCCCCCCTTCTTCCTCCCTTCCTCCTCCCTCTCTCATCCACCCTTCCTCCCTTCCTCCCTCTTCCTCCCCTCCTTACTTTTCCTCCCTCCACCCTCCTTCCTCCCTCCCTCCCTCATCCACCCTCACCCTCCCTCCTCCCTCCCTCATCCTCCCTCCCTCATCCTCCCTCCCTCATCCACCCTCCCTCCCTTCACCCTCACCCTCCAACCCTCCCTCCTTCCTCCCCCCTCCTCCCCCCTCCCCCTCCCTCCCTTCACCCTTCCACCCTCCCCCTCCTCCCTCCCTCGCTCCCTCCCCCCTCCCCCTCCCTCCCTCCACCCTCCCCCCCTCCACCCTCACCCTCCCTCCTTCCTCCCTCCAGACGCCCAGCCTACAGAGGCAGAGACGGCGGTGTGGAACCAGGTCAGTGCTGTACTGGAGGAGGCTCATGGGATACTGGCTGAGCTGCAGTCCTACAACGGGGCGGGGCAAGAGATACGAGAGGTACGCCGGCAGCACGCCCTCAAGACACACACACACACACTATCGACACACTGTCCATACATACACACACTATTGACACACCCTGTCAAGACACACATACACACACACTATCAACACACAGAGAATGAGAGTGACAGAGTAACCATAGCTTCATATTTAAGGGGAATGCAATGCATCGTTTGGTTACCGATTTTAGTCAATATTGTCCTAGCTGTGAGTGCTAGATAGTGCTGTAGTGATTGTGTTGTGCTCCGGTGGCGTTGGCTCTGTGTGGTGTGTATCTCCATAACAAAGACCGGCCGAACGACCACGGGAGCTTTCAAGCGTTAGTCTCACAACGTTGATCAAACGTTAGCTGCTGTTATTGAGCCCCTGTGTCGTGGGAGCTGAGGTGAGGTGTGCTCAGCTGTGCCTCCCTCTCTCCCTCCCTCCCTCCCCTTCTCTCTCTCCATCCCTTTCTCTCCATCTCTCTCCCCTCTCTCCCTCCCTCTCTCCCTCTCTCTCTCCCTCTCTCTCCCTCTCTCCCTCTCTCCCTCTCTCCCTCTCTCCCTCTCTCCCTCCCTCCCTCCCCTTCTCTCTCTCCATCCCTTTCTCTCTCCATCCCTTTCTCTCTCCATCTCTCTCCCCTCCCTCCCTCTCTCCCTCTCTATCTCTCGCTCTGATCTCAGACATCAAAGCCTCCTGGCAGACAGGCCGTAACCACAGTAGCCTACATAACGACACAGCAAACAGCCTCAGTCAATAGTTTCAAACCCACTCTGGAGGACAGGGAGACGGTGGTTTAGTTAGTTAGCACGCCAGTGTGAAGCATCCCTGATGATAGCTATGCTGTTAGGGGGTTGATATTGCTAGCCTGCTTGATGTGGGATGTGTCTCAATGCTACTGGTTAGCTTCTCTTCCTTGTTTCCTTGCTAGGGGACTTGAGCCGGCTATCTTATGTGTATCAGCCCTTTCTAGTCCTCCAAGCTCAGCAGGAGGGGATAGGGAAGGCGTTACCGTGGTGAGAGTGTTTGGAAAGTCCCAACGGTTCTTCTCTTGCAGGCCATTCAGAACCCAGGTGATCTGCAGCTGCAGGAGAAGGCCTGGAACGCAGTCTGCCCCCTGGTGGCCAAGCTGAAACGCTTCTACGAGTTCTCTCTTCGACTGGGTAAGACAGGACTGCGCTTTCATGAAAAGAGAGGAGGAGAAGAGGGGACAGAAAGGGGAGAGGAGGATGAGGGGAGGACAGGATAGAATGAGGGGAGAGGAGGATGAGGGAGGCAGAAGTACTGGCTCGAGGAGGGTGGGTCATGACCATTTTCACACACACAGTGAGTCAGCCTTTAACACCTTAAAACATCAAACACACATGCACACACGCAAACACACACACACAAGCACGCACAGGCTGATTTTCGCTCATCTCAAACACCTCTGCAGCAAACTCACCAAGCAGATATACAGCCGTTGCTAGGGCAACAGAGGAACGTGAGCATTGAGAGAGAGAGAGAGAGAGAGAGAGAGAGGCAGAGGGAGGGGGAGAGTTAGAGGTAAAGAATGAGAGGGAGAGGGAAAGAGAGGGAGGGAGGGAGAGTCCAAAAAAAGCTGTCCACTCATCTCCTTCCTGGAGACGCACCTCAGATCTGCTGCCTCTCCTGTTCTGTCCATGTCAGGGATTCATCCAGCCATCCAGCCTCCACCCCTCACCTCCTTCCCTCCCCTCATGCGGAGAAAGGGATCTGAGTCAGGAACGACAAAGAATAACAACCCCCCCCCCCCCCCCCTCAAGATAAGGAGCTTCTCCTGTCATAGAAATAGACTCGTCAGACCAGACACACCCTTGTGAGTTTGTGGCACGGCTGCTTTGACCACATCGACCTCCTTCTGCCAGTAGAACAGCTTCTGTCACACCTGGCTCCTGCAAGCCAGTCCTCCTATCTAGCATGTAGCGGTTAGCATCCGTTTTCGATGCACCGGCTCTACAGTCTGCAGGAAGGGGGGTTTGGGGGGGGAGGGGGAGGAGGGAGGCCGCAGCAGGAAGGAGTGAGGGTGGTGTTTCACGCCAAGGCCCTCCTCAGATGAAAAGCACCAGCCGCTGTATTTATAGACGGGGCCTGCTGCATTTTTAATGCAGAGGAAGGGACTGGCTCCTCAGGGGGTGGGTGTGGGGAGGGCTCTCCACAGTACACACACACACACACCTCCAGCCCTGGGTGTGTGTGTGTGGATGTGTGGATGTGGCAGACACACACACACGCAGCAGCCAGGGCTGTGCTGAGGGCAGACAGCCTGCGGGTGGGGGCTTCACTGACCAGCCTGACTTATGAAGACAGCCAGCAGGATGTTTACTGAGGGAAGCAGGTTTAGATAGGCAGCCCATCGATATGCAGCCAGCTTTTAATGAAGGAAGCCCAGAGGTTTAGATTAGTTGTACAACTACGTGTAACCAATGTGTTAATGTCTGTGTGCCCATATGTCTGTGTGTGTGCCCGTATGTCTGTGTGTGTGTGTCTGTCTGTGTGTGTGTGTGTGTGTGTGTGCAGAGAATGCCCTGCGCAGCCTGCTGGAGGCCCTGACCAGCCCTCCATACGCACCCATGCAGCACCTGGAGAGAGAGCAGGCCCTGGCCAAGCAGTTTGCAGAGATCCTCCACTTCACACTCAGCTTCGACGAACTAAAGGTGAGGAGGAGGAGGGAGGAGGAGTAGGAGGGGGAGGGAGGGGGAGGGAGGAGAGGAGAGGAGGAAGAGGAGAGATGAGGGGCTCATTTGAACCACTCTGTCAATATGTTTTTGGAATTGTTAAATATTATACCTTTTGGGAGTGGGAATTCAAATCCATTTCTTCACTCTTTGCAGATGACAAATCCAGCCATTCAGAATGACTTCAGCTACTACAGGAGGACCATCAGCAGGAACAGACTGAACAACCAGCAGGTAAGTTATCCTGATCCTGGCACATACAGTATACCTGCTTTCAAGCACACCAGTGATCAAAGTCAGCCTGTCCTGAACACAACTCAATCTCAATCACCAGCTGGAGGCCGAAAACGAGGTCAACAACGAGATGGCCAATCGGATGTCTCTGTTCTACGCCGAAGCCACGCCCATGTTGAAGACCCTGAGCAACGCCACCACCAAGTTTGTCTCCGAGGTGTGTGTGACTCCTTTTCCCCTCCTCCCCCCCAGGACACAGCCCTCCTCCCCTACCCTCCCCCCCAGGACACAGCCCTGCTCCCCTATCCTCCCCCCAGGACACAGCCCTGCTCCCCTATCCTCCCCCCCAGGACACAGCCCTCCTCCCCTACCCTCCCCTCCAGGACACAGCTCTGCTCCCCTATCCTCCCCCCCAGGACACAGCCCTGTTCCCCTATCCTCCCCCCCAGGACACAGCCCTGTTCCCCTATCCTCCCCCCCAGGACACAGCCCTGTTCCCCTATCCTCCCCCCCCAGGACACAGCCCTGTTCCCCTATCCTCCCCCCCCAGGACACAGCCCTGTTCCCCTATCCTCCCCCCCAGGACACAGCCCTGTTCCCCTATCCTCCCCCCCAGGACACAGCCCTGCTCCCCTATCCTCCCCCCAGGACACAGCCCTGTTCCCCTATCCTCCCCCCCAGGACACAGCCCTGTTCCCCTATCCTCCCCCCAGGACACAGCCCTGTTCCCCTATCCTCCCCCCCAGGACACAGCCCTCCTCCCCTGTCCTCCCCCCCAGGACACAGCCCTGTTCCCCTATCCTCCCCCCCAGGACACAGCCCTGTTCCCCTATCCTCCCCCCCCAGGACACAGCCCTGTTCCCCTATCCTCCCCCCCAGGACACAGCCCTGTTCCCCTATCCTCCCCCCAGGACACAGCCCTGTTCCCCTATCCTCCCCCCCAGGACACAGCCCTGTTCCCCTATCCTCCCCCCCCAGGACACAGCCCTGCTCCCCTATCCTCCCCCCCAGGACACAGCCCTCCTCCCCTACCCTCCCCCCCAGGACACAGCCCTCCTCCCCTACCCTCCCCCCCAGGACACAGCCCTGCTCCCCTATCCTCCCCCCCAGGATACAGCCCTGTTCCCCTATCCTCCCCCCCAGGACACAGCCCTGCTCCCCTATCCTCCCCCCCAGGACACAGCCCTGCTCCCCTATCCTCCCCCCCAGGACACAGCCCTGCTCCCCTGTCCTCCCCCCCAGGACACAGCCCTGTTCCCCTATCCTCCCCCCCAGGACACAGCCCTGTTCCCCTATCCTCCCCCCCAGGACACAGCCCTGCTCCCCTATCCTCCCCCCCAGGACACAGCCCTGTTCCCCTATCCTCCCCCCCAGGACACAGCCCTGTTCCCCTATCCTCCCCCCAGGACACAGCCCTGTTCCCCTATCCTCCCCCCCAGGACACAGCCCTGTTCCCCTATCCTCCCCCCCAGGACACAGCCCTGTTCCCCTACCCTCCCCCCCAGGACACAGCCCTGCTCCCCTATCCTCCCCCCCAGGACACAGCCCTCCTCCCCTACCCTCCCCCCCAGGACACAGCCCTGTTCCCCTATCCTCCCCCCCCAGGACACAGCCCTCCTCCCCTACCCTCCCCCCCAGGACACAGCCCTCCTCCCCTACCCTCCCCCCCAGGACACAGCCCTCCTCCCCTCCCCTCCCCCCCAGGACACAGCCCTGCTTCCCCTATCCTCCCCCCCAGGACACAGCCCTGCTCCCCTATCCTCCCCCCCCAGGACACAGCCCTGCTCTCCCTGTCCCTGGGTCCATGTCGGTGCACTTTCTGTTCCCTTCTTCTTAGTACAACCAGGAAATGTGCTTTGTCTCCCCCTGGTGGTCACACCAGGCACTGGCTGCAAAAAGTGAGGCTGGGCTGTGGTAGTGCAGAGTAACAGCTATAGATTCATGATTTCCGCCTGTGTCATTTCAGAATAAGACCCTGCCCATCGAGGACACCACGGACTGTCTGAGCACCATGGCTTGTGTCTGCCGCGTCATGCTGGAGACCCCGTATGTACTCCCTCTCTTTTTCTCTCTTTCTTTCATTCCTCTCAAGGTCATGAAGTTAGACTCCAGTTAACGAGGCTTTAGAACTGGACAGTAGAAGGTCCTCGTCACCTCAGTATCATGTGACTTTGTCGCTAACACATTTTTTTGTTGTTGTTGTTCTCTTCAACCCTCTTCTCCTTTCTATCTCACTCCCTCCTCTATCTCCATCTCTCCATCCATCCCATTTTCTCTTCCTCTTCTCCCTCCCTCCCTCTCCCTCTCCCTCCCTCCCTCTCCCTCTCTCCCTCCCTCAGGGAGTACCGCTGTAGGTTCACCAACACAGACACCATGCTCTTCTGCATGAGGGTCATGGTGGGGGTCGTCATTCTCTACGACCACGTCCACCCTGTAGGGGCCTTCGCCAAGACCTCCAAAATCGACGTACGATACACAGCGACACACACACACACATATAGAGACACACACACATACACAGGCACACACACAGAGACACAGCCACACACACACACACACATATAGAGACACACACACAGACACACACACACACACATATAGAGACACACACAGAGACACACACACACACACAGCAGCAGGGAGAGAAGGGGTGAGGCAGGTGACCTTTGTGTGAAGCTCCCCTGTTTCTGTGTGTTGGCTCTGCAGATGAAGGGCTGCATCAAGGTGCTGAAAGAGCAGCCGTCCAACAGCGTGGAGGGCCTCCTGAATGCACTGAGGTGATGGGGGGGTACTTCTCCCTGTGTGAACATACACAACGTTCACTCACAGCTTTCACTCTTACTTTCTCTCTCGCTCTCTGTCCCTCCCCTTCTCTGACTCTCCACTTCCACCCCTCTCCAGGTATACAACCCGACATCTAAACGACGACAGCACCTCCAAACAAATCAGAGCCCTCCTGCAATGAGAGGAGGGAGGAGTGGAGCGAGGGAGGAGAGAGAGCGCACAGGAGGAAAGAGATGAAGAAAGGAGGGGGGTGGGGTGGGGGGGTGGGGTACAAACAGGTGATGGAGCCCAGAAATCTGTCTGTTTACATGGTGGGACGACCTGAAACGAAAAACGCTCTCCCAGGTCCTAAAAACCCTGGGAAAAAGAAAAGTGGGAAAATATATATATATATTGTCAGCTGTCCATCATCTCATTTTGTAAAGAGAGAAAAAAAAACTGGAAGAGAAGATATAGAGATATATATTAGAGTGCAACACCACCACAACAAAATGAAGCAAGATTAAACTAAGTAGGGCTTGTGAGAATAGAGGAAGCTATATTGCAACATCTAAGGGCAGGAACGTAAACAGTTTAAAATACCATTTAAAAAAAATAGGTTCATATTCCAAAACGTTAAAAGTCAGACAAATATTTTTGCACTCAAATAGGAAAAAAAAAGGACTTTCCACCGTAGATCTGTGTAGCCTGGCAGCCATGACCTGATTCCAGACCACCTCTTACCAACTTCTTCTAAGGAAGGTGAGACATACAGGAACGAGGTAAGGGCTATTGGTTTCGAATAGGATCCATGGGTTTCCTGCATTCAGGGTGAAATCTACTGAATCCTTCAACAGCTCCTTTGCCTTCATCTGTGCTGATCTGGACAGACAGACTGACTAAGAGGAAGCAACATGATGGATGAACATACCGGAAACATGCTTCTGTCAGTCCTGTACCTGTCCTGTCAGTCTGGATGAAGGGAGTGAGAGACGGACAAGAGAACCAGAGCTAGAGGCCACGTTAGACACTTTAGACTGATAGACCTCCTCATTATTACACACTTCCTGTCGCCCCATTCCATTTGCATCATGGGAAATGTAGTTTTCCTTGGCACAGGAGAGCCTGAGTGTCCTAAATAGTCTGATGGTAGTGATTGTGTGTTACTTGATTCTTTTCGCGAAGACTATTCACACTTATCAGGCCCCCCCACCCGCCCTTCTATCACTAGTCGACAGGAAGGGAACCTGGGCAAGGTGGGTTTGCATCGATCCGAGGTTGGTGATTGGTTAAGTGGAGTCTGAAGATGTCACCACGGACGATTAGGGAGATTGTCACTAGCCGAGGAGGAGAGGAGGAAACGTCATCTGGAGGGAGAGAGTGCTTTGCAGGGTCTGCTAAATAATCCCACACGAGCATCGCTCCACTCACATCTCACAGGGAGAGTCTGTGATTCAGTCAGTGTCAGGTTGTAAATAAGTGAGGTAACCAAGGCTTTATTCATCAGGCATGTAGAAGGCCAGCTCAGGTCCTGAGGAGGACAGAAATTCAACCACAAACAAGGCAACAAACCTGCTTATGAACAACTAGAATTTGTTTTCTTTTAGTCTGAGGCGAATTAAGAAAAAAAATAAAAGATTCGGGTAGAGTAAAAAACAAAACAAAAAAAAGCAGTGATGTACTTTGGATGTCTATAGCCCATAGTCTAACTTAATTTGATCTTATAATATATTTTCTATACAGGGGTATGTGCACAAGCATATTCTGTATAAATATATAGATGGCATGTTGTAAAGGATCTGACAGAAGATGTGTAAATAAGGTGTTTTTATTCATTTTTAATTGTTCAGTGACGCTGAATTGGATATTCGTTGTCTCTCAGAATTATCATGCGTTTGGCTCGGATCATGGGACTAGCTGTAGTCATAGGTTTCGGAAATCCGACTTCATAATTGGTGAATGAAACGGAAGGGGGGGGGGGGGGAGGGAGGTGGGGGGCTGTCCATTTGCTTGTTATTTTGTACATTTTGTGCAACAATAAACTTGTCATTTATTACATTCCATCATGGAGGTTTTTTTGGAGTTTGTGGTCTGTTCAGAACAAGGAAATTGAGACTTCTTCTTCTGAAGAGGGTGTAACTGAAAAGTCCCTAAACTAAACTGTAGGCCAGAACACACACACACACACACACACACACACGCTCAGACATGCCATGCACTTGAGATAAAAATTACAAAAGGTTGTTTGCTTAAGATACTTTGCATAAGCAAATTAGTCCATTTAATAAAAAAAAGTTTGTCAGTTGTATGCAAATTCTGTAGCAGTAAGATGAACCCCAGCCTATCCCTGCAGACCATGATCACCCCACAGCAGGTGAGCTCTACTGTGAACAGCACCTGTACTCACCAACCACACTGAACTCATATTTAAGTGTAGTCTTTAACGCTTTACGGGTGATCACACCGTCAGGACTTTGAGCACTACAATAAAGATCTGATCTTCTGACATCCACAGGACTGAGCTGTTCTCACACGCATGTCTGTTTGGGGGAAACTAAAACTGCTCAAACGTGTTGATAATGGATAATCAGTTAATTATCTTTGGATGTACTCAGTATAGACGTTGCAAGTAGTAGTGTAAACCAGAATTGACAGCTTTTAACTTGTTCCATAGTTCATAACTGGTACATTTCCACGATGTGACTCCAAAGTCACACACTTGTTCTCCACTAGGGGGCAGCACAGACCAGGCTGAGGCAAGATGGCGCGACTAAACATCATAGGAATCGCAGAAGAAAATTCAGTAAATTAACTAAAGTGAGAGTGCTTTCAAATATTGATGATAAGAATGCCTACGCTAAGGAAAAAATGAAAAAAAAACATAAAACTGGTATGTCAAGAAGTGAAGTTACTCTATATTATACTGACTGACTGACTGAGACATACTGAATGATACACTGTATTGTCTGAAAGTAGGTTTCTTTGTGTGTCAGAAACAACACATCCTAGATGGTGTGTGTGGCTCTATATGGAAGCAGGACCTGCAGGTATAGATCAACATCAGGATTACCTTCCGCATTTCTATATAGACAAGCAGGCAAAACGGTCCAGTGTGTTTGTTTGAGTGTGTGTGTTTCGGGTCAGTAACTGCTCCTTGTGTCAAGAATGCTGTGGGCTATACAGTACTGTACTTTCCCTGTTTCACAAAAACACACATCACACAGACACATCACACACACACATCACAACACACACACACACACACACACACAGACACACACATCACACACATCACACACATAGTGTGTGATGTGTGATGGAGGAAGCCTCTCGACGGTTAAATCATGCAACAGTTCAACAGTAACCCACCTCCAGAAGTTCCCTGGAACACACCCCTCCACCCCCCCACCCTCCACCCCTCCACCCTCCACCCCTCCACTCCTATCTGCTGAGTCACGGGGGACTGGCCCAGGGCCGTTAACAGTTACCAGTTAGCTTATCTGTTCTGCAGTACCATTCTCCCTGTGCTCGCTCCAGGCTTGCCCTGCTCTGAGAGGAGGGCAGGGCTCGGTGTTCCACCTGTGGGAAGAGCAGATGTTTGGTTGGCAAGGTGTCCTCACACCTGCGAACTCTGGGCGCGAGTCAGAGACTTCACCTCCAGGTTCTGGAAACCACCGCGCGCAGCTGCACGGCAACACCTACTGTAAAAATAACGTACATGAGAAATTATGTGTGAAGAAATCGAGTTAGCGGTTTAGGTTGTTGTATAATTGTAATAAAGCCCAGAATGGAGGAGCGGTGGGAGGGGTCAGTGGAGGTTGTAAAGAGGCACCGGAAGGTTGTGTTGCTCAAAGAAGAACAAGGTTAATATCTACGTTTCCCCCGGAAAGCCCAGCCTACCCCATCCCAAGCTTCACTTGTGTAACAACACGCCCCCCTAAACCATCCTGTGTAACTGTTTGATTATAGGTATTGCTGTGTAGTTACATTGTAGTTAATGTAACCTTAATGCTTAATGTATAGTGCTGCAGTCTTCCAGTTAAAGGCTTCAGCGCACTGCCAACCAAACTAGACATGTACACTAACGCTTGTACACACACACACACACACACACACACACACACACACACACACACACACACACACACACACACACACACACACACACACACACACACACACACACACACACACACCATATCAACAGGCATTGTTTGCTTTAGCTACCCCGGCCGTTGTGCTACCTACTCCTGCCTGGGCAGGGTTACCCCTGGTTACCAACTGCCACGCCACACGCGCCAACATAGACAGAGTGTCCATAGCAGCAGATTTGCCATGTGTTTCTGTGTGTGTTTCTGTGTGTGTTTCTGTGTGTTTCTGTGTGTGTTTCTGTGTGTGTTTCTGTGTGTGTTTCTGTGTGTGTTTCTGTGTGTGTTTCTGTGTGTGTTTCTGTGTGTTTCTGTGTGTGTGTGTACAGCGATAACAACACCAAGCCAACAACAGATGATGTCACCATAACCTTCTATTCATGTTGTTAGATAGTAAGATAGTAAAGTAAGTAAGCAAAGCCTAAAGGGCTCACACCCTCTGCGCTCTGACAATATTAGCAATATCAGCCCTGCAGGCCTCCCTTGTAGTTCAAGTTCAAGTCTTTTATTGTCAGATGCACAGAACAACACAAGGTCAGACTGGGCACTGAAATTCTTAGGACAAGACAACGCAAAGTAGGAGCTCCACAAGTCAGGCCAGGCGACTGGGAGTCAAACATCCCTCAACATCTCGGGGGTCAGTGGGGATTCGTTCTTGTTTCAGCAGCTCGATATGTGTTTATCGACTCAATTAAAATGTCATGTTTTCTTTATTACAGCTTTGGACGTTGAGGGTGTGCGTGTGGTGTTTTGTGGTGTGTTTTGTGGTGTGTTTTGTGTACAACAGCTGTCATACAGCTCAAGTTCCAAAGTTGCCGTTGGTTGCACAACCCCCGAGGCCGAAGTCACATGCCTTGACAGTCTCACACACACACGCACGCATGCACACACACAAACACCCACACACACACACACGCACAAACACCAAAACCAGCCCACTCCCATCCCAATCTATTAGTGGTCCTGAAAGGGTTAACCACTGCAGAGGGGGAGGTTCCAAGCTCCGCCCACTGGGAGGTTCCAAGCTCCGCCCACTGGGAGGCTACTTGCATATTGGGCGGGAAGCTCTGTCTCTTTGTTGCCGCGGAAGCCGAAGCCCCTCCCCCTCCGCACTGGCGGGAAAGAACCGTCAACCGCCACAGACCATGACCTAGTGTGTGTGAGTGTATTGTTCAGTGACCTAGGTAGACCTGATCTCAGCAGAGCGCTTGAGAGCGGAGGAGAGAGAGAGTGTGTGTGTGTGTGTGTGTGTGTGTGTAGTTGTTCAAGGCACCGCGAAAGGGTTTGCTGGGCCGTTGGGAAAACAGGAAAAGCTGTCCTGAACCGGACCGGAGAAACGAAGGATAGAAAAGAGAGAGGGGGGAGGGGAGGAGGAGCACAGAACACCCCCCCCCCCCCACCCCCACCCTTACATAAGCTACCAGGAAATCTGCTGCAGAGAGAGGGGGAGGCAGAGAGGAGAGAGAGAGAGAAGGGGAGCGGAAGAGAGAGAAACAGAGAGAGGGAGAGAGTGGAAGAGAGAGAGAAAGAGAGAGGGAGGGAGAGAGTGGAAGAGAGAGAAACAGAGAGGGGAAGAGAGAAAGATAAGGAGGGGGAAGTTAAAAAAGAGGCATAAAGAGAAAGAGGAAGAGAGAGAGAGAAAGAGAGAGAGAGGGAGAGAGACGGAGAGAGATAATCTAAATGCAGACACACACACACACACTGCACCTTAGACAATCTCCCTGGAGGCTTCTCAAATCGTATCAGCTCACTTTCTCACCCCATCCTTCCATCTCCCTCCCTCCCTCCTTCTTCCCTCTCTCCCTCCCTCCCTCCCTCCCTCTGTCCCTGTCTGTGACTGCAAGAGCCAGACAGACAGAGAGGGAGGGAGAGAGAGGAAGAGACAGAGAGAGAGGGGAGGGAGAGTGAAAGAGACAGAGAGATAAAGAGAGAGGGGGGGGGCACATTACCTCACTGACAGCTCACATAAACTCATTCAACCCCATGTCCCACACACAAACACACATTACAGTCACTTACAAACATACCGTACAGTACACACAAATGGCCTTACATTGCATCTATGCCAAAAGAGATGCAGATAACTAGATATATACACTAACATACATGCATCCAATATATAGGTTAATGTGCGTGTGCCTGTGTGTCTAGGAGGCATCCGATCTAATGCCATTCCTGACACACACTAAACAACACACAAACACATCACCTGACCGTGTTGTGTCTTATGTAACACTGCCTGTGTGTCATCGTGTCCTTCTGAACCAGGGGGAATAAACAATCAGTAGGGGTAGAAAGTTCCCCCACACACACACACACACACACGCACACACAGACACACACTTTACATCTCATGAAATATTGACCCTCTGAGCTGGTAGTGGGACCTCAGTCAGCATGAGAAGTTTCTGTTCCTATAGCGAGACACACGCACACAGTGATGTAGGTCCCTGCATGATCCCATTGTAGCTCTCTTCACGTGACCTGACACAGCAACTCTCTAACCTTGACTGCGCTCTTTCCCAGTAATCTGCACACACACTGTTACAATGTGGCAGCTCACCGTGTGACTAAGATTACCTCTGAGAGACAAGAAAAACACCGTTCTTTACTCAATACACACACACACACGTATTTTAATTCCAGTAAAAATAACCTGCTGTGTGTGTGTGTGTGTGTGTGTGAATGCTGTTGACCATGGTCGTTGACCTCCCTGATTAGCTGTGTGTATGTCATCGTTCCTGCACCAGATGGCGGAGTGTTTAGTGAAATGGGATTAAAGCAAAGGTTATCCACAGATCCTAGACCAGTGCAGATAACCCCTGGTAGACACACTCTAGATGTACTACTAACAGATCCAGACCACTAAATCTGGACCCGTCAACAGAACACAGTTTTTCCCTCGACCCATCCATGTTCCCCTGAGAAGCATTCTGAGCAATCCACAGTCCTAAAGATAATTCCACTCCCAGTTCCAGACCCATCTCCGCTGGATCTCCCTTGCAGCCGAACATCCACTACAGCTTCAACAGTATTTGGGTCCACAGCTTCCAAAGGCCAGCGGAAATTCACGGAATTGAAAAGCGTACACACACACACACACACACACACACAGCGTAGCAGTGTTGCATAAGCTGGCCCTTAGCTCACCTCCCGTAGGCCCCCATGCAAACTACAGCAGTATGTGCTCAGCGCACACACACACACACACACTAACCAGCTAACCCAGACAAGAGAGGCTTACATGGACACAAAAATAGTCAGGCAAAGTGAGGTTAATCAAGGCATCGCTAAGCACGCACACGCACACACGTCTTTCTAGTGAGTAAAATGAGAGACATGCAGCTCACACACACACATTACATTCAGCCAGAGATAACCCAGGCAGAAACCATCTGTGAAGCTCACTCCTGTATGAAGTGTGTGGTCACAACAGGCTGGGATGTTTGCCGTCTTCTTAGCGCTAATGACTTCAGTCAGAGTTTGTGTGTCTCTCCGATCCGAGAGTAGCTCGCTGCGTAAAACGATAATTAGCCTTCTGACCAATGAACCTGACCTATTTCTTTGCTTCTGACAGCAGGCGCGCGTGTGTGTGTGTGTAGAGAGAGAAAGAGATTTCAGTTAAGGCTCGTCATTGACTTGCACAAGCATTCTTTTCCTCTCAGTGTGGTATGACTTAGCAGTGCTTAGAGTGCCGGTCTAAACCAGACCCGAGCATAGTGGTTAAGCACACCGAGTTAGCCGCCTACACAACACAGTCACAGCAGCGGGCTTGCACATGGGGGAACACGCTAATGGAGCTCAACGTGGAGGTGAAGACTGCATGTTAAACAGAGAGAGAGAGAGAGAGAGAGAGAGAGACAGAGAGAGACAGAGAGAGAGAGAGAGAGAGAGAGACAGAGAGAGAGAGAGAGAGAGAGAGAGATGAGAGAGAGAGAGAGAAGTGAGCTATACATGTCTATAAAGAGCGAGAGAGAGCAAAAGGGAGAAAGGGAGATATACACCTCTATAAAAAGTGTGAAAGAAAGAAACGGGAAAGGAAGAACAGTGAGATATACGTGTCTATGAAGACAGCGAGAAAGAGAGAGATACACATCTATGAAGAGTGAGAGAGTGAGAGTGAGAGAGTGAGAGTGAGAGAGAGTGAGAGAGCAAAAGGGATAAAGTGAGACATACGCGTGTCTGTAAAGAGTGAGCAAGAGAGTGAGCAAACATGACCTCACAGACAGCGCTACGCTCTCTCAAGCCTATTTCCCGTATGAACACACACACACACACACACACACACCACACACACACAGAGTAGGAGAGAAAGGAACGCAGAGACCACAGAAGCAGAAAATACCTGTTGCTAGGTGACCTTTGCTATCAGTGCCGCTCTTACAGGCTGCGCCTTGACCCAGATTGGCACAAATATACACATACACACACTTCCAGCAATTATGATGCATATAGCAAGGCAGGAAGTCAAGCTACAACTATGAGACGGGGGATAACACCACAGCTTCAAGATCAAGAAGTAGCCAGAGAGAGAGAGAGGTAGAGAGAGGTAGAGAGAGAGAGGTAGAGAGAGAGAGGTAGAGAGAGAGAGGTAGAGAGAGAGAGGTAGAGAGAGGTAGAGAGAGAGGTAGAGAGAGAGAGGTCGAGAGAGAGAGGTAGAGAGAGAGGTAGAGAGAGAGAGGTAGAGAGAGAGAGGTAGAGAGTAAAAGAGAGGTAGAGAGAGAGAGGTAGAGAGAGAGAGAGGTTAGAGAGAGAGAGAGAGAGTAAAAGAGAGGTAGAGAGTAAAAGAGAGGTAGAGAGAGAGAGGTAGAGAGAGAGGTAGAGAGAGAGAGGTCGAGAGAGAGGTCGAGAGAGAGGTAGAGAGAGAGAGGTAGAGAGAGAGAGGTAGAGAGTAAAAGAGAGGTAGAGAGTAAAAGAGAGTGAGGTAGAGTGATGATCTAGGGGCAGATCCGAGTGAGAGACAGGAAGAGAACAACAATGGGACAGAGAACGATGGTTCCAGTTCAGGAGGGAGGAGACGGAGAGGGAAGGAGGGAGAAGCAGGAGAGAGAGAGAGGATGAGAGAGGAGAGGAGAGCAGAGAGAGAGGCAGGGAGAGAGAGAGGCAGGAGAGGCAGAGATAGAGAGAGAGGAGAGGCGAGAGAGAGAGAGAGGAGGGCGAGAGAGAGAGAGAGAGAGAGAGAGAGAGAGGAGAGAGAGAGAGAGAGAGAGAGAGAGAGAGAGAGGATGAGAGAGAGAGAGAGAGAGGAGAGAGAGCAGAGAAGAGAGAGAGAGAGAGAGAGAGGCAGAGAGAGAGAGAGGCAGAGAGAGAGAGAGAGAGAGAGAGAGAGGCAGGTGAAAAAGGCAGAACCCGCCAAATCCGCCCTGGATGAGCGCCAGATGTTGTGTAAGAGCAGTTAAAGATGCAGACACACCTATGTGGAAAGACACAGACGACCAGTGATCAACACCCCCCCCAGATCTAAACAAGCACGTTCCTCCTCTGCACAGCGTGGCCCAGTGTGCTCCAACCCTCTCCCTCCTAACACACTGGCCCACAAGCACAACACTCGACTCATGACTAATGTGGGTCACATATAAAGAATACATAAATCAGGAAGTATAGAAAACATTCTGTTTAATTACAATAATACATAACTCAAGGCTCTGTACACACAAACGCATAAGTGGCCAAAGTTTGACATTTGTCAAGGGCACATTATAAATCGAATCAATTGTGAGATCTGATTGATTGGCATTCCTAATGACGACATCACCGCAAATGATGACTTGTCCATGCGCAAGCTTCTTTGGTTAATCCATATAATCGAATACCAAAACCTCCATCAGGTATAATTCCACATCAATGATATCGTATTGCTGTTGCTTAAAGTTCCTCATTGTGATGCACCAACAGGGAGGCTCTCAGGGGTTAAAAGGGCGTTTTCCCCACAGGCCTCATCGGAGCCTGGAGCTGGAGTAGTGAGGCTGCCCTGAACCAACCCCTCTAAGGCGGGTGTGGGAGGAGGTGAAGTACCCAGGAGTTGGTCAGTGGCTGGGTTCAATTTCCTCTTCTTCTTAACGTGATGGTAGTGTTTCTTAGACTTCAGATGGGCTGGAGGTGGACGGAGAGATGCACATGTTATGAAGATTTCTCCATCTAGACACGTTTTCAATCGTGACCCAAGTACTGCACCATGTCACAAACGCTTCCGGAAGGGTGGGCGGGGCCAGGCTCACCTGTCCACTGCTGTTCTCCTATGATCACCTTGTCACACAGCTCACAGGTGTACCGGCTACGCTTGTTCCACGGCCCCGCCCCCTCCACCCTGATTGGCTCCACACCAGGCCGCTCTCCCTAGAGGCGGAGTCAAGGCAAGAAAGTGAGTGACAAGGATGGGGCAGTGATTCAGACATCTACATTAGATTCCAGATCATCTTTTATCTGGTCGATCGGTGATCGTTTGGCGCAAGGAGGTTAAGGCGGGAGAAGGAGGATAGAAGGAAGGAAGGAATGAAGGAGAGAAGGAGGGTAGAATGGAAGGATGGAGGAGAGGGGTTACAGTGGGAGGGGCCCAAGGGCCCAAGTCCCGCCCACCTGTCGGATGGCTGGCCAATATCTGCAGAGCAGGGGTGAGGACTGACTCCTCCCACTTGGACACGTCCGTCACATCCAGGCCAAACACTGCAGGGACGTTGTCACCGGGTCCTGGAGGGTTTACCACGCACACACACACACACACAGACACACACACACACACACACAGACACACACACAGACACACACAGACACACACACAGACAGACACACACGACAAACACACACACACACACACACACACACACACACACACAGACAAACCACACACACACACAGACACACACACACACACACACACAAAGCGGAATGTTGTGGTTAAAGAAAGTAAAGGGTGAAGAGACACGTGGGGATATATTGAATGAGAAAGACAAAACACAATTGTGGCTCAAACAGTGGCTGCATTCATTAGTATTATTTTTTATAAGACTGAACAGACAGCCAATAGGGCCGTGAGTGCAGCTGTGTGCTGAGAGCGGGTTGGCTGGAGGATGGCCACACCCTGCTGGTCTGCTGACTCACTACTGGAGCTCCATGATGTATCTCTCACTCCTCTCCCCCTTTCCCCTCCCCCCCGCTTCTCTCTTCTCTCTCTCTCCCCCCCCTCTCTTCTCTCTTTCTTCTCCCCCTCCCTTCTCTCTCTCCCTCCCCCCCCCCCCTTCTCCCCCCCCCCCATCCTGCTTCTGTCAGTTTTGCTACAGTCAGCAGTCTCCAGCCCAGCCCTCAGCATCATACAGTAGTCCAGCCCAGCCCAGCCAGCCCAGCGTAACCCGACCTAGCCTGGCCCAGCCCAGCATCTCTGCCTAGGTATTGATCCACACACACACACACACAGGGAAAAGGGATGGGCATATGAAGGTAGGGTTACACAGCACAGAGAATGGAAGGAGAGGTGTATTAAGGGATCCATGGACGCCAAAAAACCATACAGCTTCGTTTACTTTAGCCAGGCAGAGAGCTGGCTAATCTCACGCACGCACACACACACATACACGCACACACGCACGCACACACACACGCACACACATACAGACACACACACAGACACACACACAGAGTATTGACACATGCACAAAGGACATACACACTCTCTCTCTTCTCAGATAGGATAATCTCATTAACCTGAATGGCTCAATTAGTCAACTCAATTATGAGCTAATCCTCAAATCAACCATACACACACACACTCTCTTACACACACACTCTCTTACACACACACTCTCTTACACCAACACTCACACTCCCCTGGAAGTGAACTCCTGGAGACTCATTCACTGAGTGTGAAAACCGAAAACAATGAAAGTGCCCAAAACAAACCCAGTTCCTAGAACCACAGGCGTCTGGACCGCCTTTTTGTTCAGCGAGGCAGACGTGCTTGGTTTGGTACTATGAAAACATCCCCAGGCATCCTAGAAGTCCTTCTAGAAACATCCGGGTTCTCCAGCATTGCCTCCTACAAGCCTCAGAATCCAAAGCCTGCACCTGAACTTCAAAGACAGTCCAACCTGTGTGTGTGGGTGTGTGTGTGTGTGTGCGTGTGTGGTGTGTGTGGGTGTGTGTTTCTACATGAGGGGAACACCTCGCCTAGAGACTGTTAATCACAGTGTCAGGTTTCCTTTCAAAGACTGGTTTGTGAGTGGCGTTTATTGTGAGTGTAGCTCGCGAGGCGCGCGTGTATGTGTATGTGTGTGTGTGACGTTTTGATGTTCAACACGGAGAGCAGGTGGGAGAGGAGATGAGGAGAAGAAAGGAGAAGAGGAGATGAGCAGAGAACCCATCTGGCAAACCTCCACCATACGGAGAGTGGAGACTTCTCCTTTCACCCCTCCCTCCCTCCTTTCCCTCCCTCCCTCCCTCCCCCTCTCCCTCCCTCCCTCCCTCCCTCAGCTATTTGGCTCTTCGCTGATAACAACCATTTCACTTCTGCTTTTCTCCCTCTCTTCTAGGTACCTTCTCTATCTCTCCTCCTCTCCCCTGTTCCCCTTCTCTTCTGGGCTGGATGGAGAGAGAGAGAGACAGAGAGAGAGAGAGAGAGAGAGAGAGAGGGGAGAGAGAGAGAGGAGAGAGAGAGAGAGAGAGGAGAGAGAGGAGAGAGAGAGAGAGAGAGTGGTGGCCTGGAGGGGATGTTGGCCAGATGCAATATGGAGGCTTGTCTGAAATCGGACTCTGCTAATCCAAGCAAGATGCCGATAACGGAGAGAAAGACAAAGAGAAGGATGGCCTGAGACACACACACACACACACACACACACAGACACTCAGAACCACACACACACACACACACACTCTCCCTCTCAATCTGGTTAAGAGGGGAGCTGGCTGTGCCTAGGAGGACAGCTGTCGCCTCAGTGCTTCAGGAAGAGGGACACAGTGACACACCTGTTGCAGCACATGTCCGAGAGTCATTTGTCCCACACAGCTGCACACAACCAAGCCTTTGGCTGGCACGCGCATGTGTCTGAGCGTGCGTGTGAGTGTGTACACAACGTCGTAAAAAGAAAACCTGGGTCACGCCAGTCTCCCCAGCTGTGCTTTCTTGGCCGAAATCCACACGGCACCCAGACAGTTGTCTCCATCCCTCCCTCCCTCCTCCTCTTTCTTCTCCTCTTTCTTCTCTGTTTATCCTTTCCGTACGTGCCCTAGCCCCCCCACTCCCCCCCCCCCCCCTACCACCCCAGCCTTATAGGAGCTATATTATACAGAGAGGCTTTGTAGTGTCAAAGGGCCAAGCCTTGTGTTTATTCCAATGTCACATTGAAAGAGGTAGGTGTTCTACTGTACACACACCAGCTGTTTGGTTCACACACACACACACACACACACTCAGGGGTGAGACCTCGCTCCACACCTGTCGCCCTTCCAGATCACGTTACCCTCCCCCCACACACACACTCCCCTCGGTCTCTCTTTTCACTACTCTCTCTTCTCTCTGTCCTTCAGTCCCTCTCCCCCAGGGTCTCCACACACACACACACACATCCCTGTTATCTAACACTCACACCTTCACGCCAAGTCCGCACATAGGTGTCCCGCTCGCAGGCAGGTGTGTGTGTGTGTGTGAGAGAGAGCTCTTCTACTGACCCAGTAACAGGCCACCCTGACCAGGGGAAACAGGAGCAGCGAACATGCTCTGATGGGGCCAGATCCATTTGAATTATACAGAGTAGAATCAGACTTTTGTTTTGGTTCAATCAATACTCTACACACCAATGTTAGAAACAGTGCTCACTGTGAGAGAGAGAGAGAGAGAGAGAGAGAGAGAGAGAGAGAGAGAGAGAGAGAGGCAGGGAAAGAAAGAAAGAAAGAGAGAAAGAAGAGAGGAAATGATCAAACTTGTGACTGGAGCTGATGTACATGCAGATTGTCATCCAGCCACCAGCCAGTGAGTGACAGGATGGGACAGGACAGAGAGGGATGAAGGGGACAGCATCCCCAGTGTCACATGACCAGGGCAGAGCAGGACAGCGACCAGCAGAGAGGGACTGGCGTGACCCCCGCAGCCCAGCCAGTGACAGCAGCGGTCAGGGTAGTGCGACCACACACACACACGCACGCACGCACGCCCAAAACTCCCCCACCATCCAGTCTTCATTCACGATCTCTGAAACCCCCTCATAATCTGTACTGTATTGTTTCCTCAGTCCTTCCCCCCCCCCACCCCCCCCCACCCCCCCCCCCCCCACGAGGGGGAGGCCCAGCCAGTCGGCAGGGAGCTGGATTCCTGGCGAGGCTGTAATGCCTCGGGGAGATTAGCCTGCTCAGCTGAGGGCCGAAAAGAGAGAGGGTAGCGGGGGCCAGTGTGTGTGTGTGTGTGTGTGTGGGGGGGGGGGGGGGGGGGTGTAATAGGTGGATTCCAATGAAGCATTCAATTGTGGGTTAAAGCTGAGGCAGAGAAGAAAGCAGGTCAGGAGCCCAAGAGAGACAGAGAGAGAGAGAGAGAGAGACAGAGAGAGAGAGAGAGAGAGAGAGAGAGAGAGACAGAGAGAGAGAGAGACAGAGAGAGAGAGACAGAGAGAGAGAGAGAGAGAGAGAGAGAGAGAGACAGAGAGAGAGAGAGAGAGAGAGAGACAGAGACAGAGAGAGAGAGAGAGACAGAGAGAGACAGAGACAGAGAGAGACAGAGACAGAGACAGTGAGAGGAGTTGAGAGGGAGACAGATGAGATAAAGAGGAGATATGAGAGAAAGAGAGAGAGAACAGTAGATACAGACGGGGGGAGGGACTAAAGAGATGAGGGGGTTAATGAGGCCAGAGACTTGACCTGGGATAACTGAGCAAGGTCAGAGGTCACCCCGACCTGCTGAAGCCTCCAGAGCCAGGCACGCTCCAGCACTGTGTGGACGTGGTGTGTGTGTGTAGGTGTGTGTGTGTGTGTGTGTGTGAACCCAACCAGTCTACGAGCTCATGTTTTATTTGCTGTGCCAGATGGGCCACCCTCCCATTCAAACAGACTTCCCTCCAGCGTGAACAATGTCGGGCCAATCACAAGCGTTTATCTGATACGATACTGATAATGGAAAAAAAGCTATGGAGCCAAACATTTAGCAGCCCACAGCGGCCTCACCTGACAGCGCGAACCTACATGGACCAGACACACACACACGCTTAAGCTTGCATAGGCACACATCCACCAACACATACTGGTCTACCATATGGTGCAGACAGACAGTGTGAGAAGGTTCAGTCATGTCCAGGACTAAGCTCCTTGGGGCTAACAGGATTAGATGACGGGCCTAGAATGAGCGTGTGTACGTGAGAGAGAGGAGGAGGGAGAGAGAGGAGGAGGGAGAGAGAGAGAGGAGGAGGGAGAGAGAGGAGGGAGAGAGGAGGGAGAGAGAGGAGGGAGAGAGAGAGAGGAGGAGGGAGAGAGAGGAGGAGGGAGAGAGGAGGAGGAGGGAGAGAGGAGGAGGGAGAGAGAGGAGGAGGGAGAGAGAGGAGGGAGAGAGGAGGGAGAGAGAGGAGGAGGGAGAGAGGAGGAGGAGGAGGGAGAGAGGAGGAGGGAGAGACAGGAGGAGGAAGAGAGAGAGAGAGACAGGGGGGGGTGCGTGTGTCATGCAGGTGAAAGAGTTCAACTCAAGGTAGAACTGTGAGACACACACAGAGTCACAGAAAGAGACACACCCACACGCAAACAGGAGACAGACACACAGCGTGTGTGCGTGTGTGTTTGTTTCCTATTTGTGTGTTTAATGAGCTGTGTGAATCCCATCTTGTTAAAGTGAGTACTGTTGATTACCAAGGTATTGGGCCGTGAAGAGAACACACACACACCACACACACACACCACACACACACACCCCCCACACACACCCCACACACACACACACACACCCCACACACACACACCACACACACACACACACCCCACACACACGGCAGAGACAGAGGAAGAGTCACTCACTCTTGAGGAAGCGGTTGCGGACCCACTGGTTCTGCTTGCGGGCGTATCGTCTGGTAGCCATTTTGAGAGCCTCCACACCTTAGAGACAGGGAGAGGAGAGGAGGAGGAGGGAGGGAGGGGAGAGGAGAGGAGGAGGAGGAGGGAGGGAGGGAGGGAGGGAGGGAGGGAGGGAGGGAGGGAGGGAGGGGAGGAGGGAGAGGATAGAAGGAGAGAGGGAGGGGAGAGGATAGAAGGAGGGAGGGGGGAGAGGAGAGGAGGAGGAGGAGGAGAGCAAAAGAGAGCCAGAGAGTGAAGAGGAAAGAAAAAGGACGAGGGAGGGAGAAAAAGAGAAATAGGGAGGGATTCAAAGAACTACTAAATCAATCCATGAGTCGATACATGGATCCCATGCGGGTGAGTGTGTCCTGCCGTGGCAGATGGGAGTGAGGGGATCACGAGCGGGTCCATCCATCACAGCAGGTTTGCTGACCTCTGTCTCGGAGTGTGTTTCTCTGCAGTTCTGGAAGGTTCTCTGGGACGGTCAGATACTCATGGAACTCCTTGAAGCCTATGGACTGGAATATTCCATGCTGGTAGTCCTGACTGAGGAAGGGAGAGATGGGGAGGGGGGGGGGGCAGACCACGACCGTGTCAGAGCTAGTGTAGACCACACCCCACCCACACACTGTCACACACACACACACACGCCTGCGGCTGGAACTAGCACACACCTTCACCTCTCCTTATCGCACCCTCATCATCCCAGTGTGACAGGCATTCTATCTGTCCTTGGGTGTGTGTGTGTGTGTGTGGAAGTGCGTGTATGCGTGTGCACCCTTTAAGCACAAAGTTTCCGGGGGGACCCAGGACAGACGGCTCGATGGCTGAGCCAGACTGAGGGGAGGCGGGGGAGGCAGGGGAGAGACAGGAGGCCTGAAGGCAGGGGAGGCAGGAGGCCTGAAGGCAGGGGAGGCAGGAGGCCTGAAGGCAGGGGAGGCAGGGGAGAGACAGGAGGCCTGGAAGCAGCCGGCAGAGATGATTCATGATGTTCTGAGGCCAGGGAGGTGGTTAGAACGGTTTACTGACCACTACAGAGAGATGGGAGGAAGAAAGAGAGGAGAGAGGGGAATGTCTTTCGGTCACAGTAGAGAGAGGGAGGGGGAGGGGAGAGAGAGACAGACAGAGAGACGGAGGGAGGGGGGACAGAAATACAAAAATAGAGACAAACAAAAAGAGAAAGAACTAGAGAGAGATGGAGAAAAAGCTGAAAAAAAGGGAACCAGATCAACAAGCAGAGGAAATAAACACCAGAGAAAGAGAGCGAGAGAGAGCGAGAGCGAGAGAGAGCGAGAGAGAGAGAGGGCAAGGTTTGACCTTGATGTCTAGCGACTGCAGTCTCAGAGAGGAAGGGAGGGAGGAGGGGGGGATAGTGAGATAGATAGATGGAGACAGACATAGAGACAGACGCAGACAAACACAGGCAGAGTTAGACAGAGAGAGAGAGAGAGAGAGAGAGAGAGAGAGAGAGAGAGAGAGAGAGCAGCAGGAGAGTGGTAATAGATAAAAGTGCTGGTGTGGTCAGAAGAGGAGAAGAGGGGGAGGGGTTAATGGGGTGGAGGAGGGAGGAGGGAGAGCGAGACATGAGGGCAGGCAGGATCCTGGGCAGTAGGCCACCAGTGCATCACTGTTCTGCAGCCACACCCTATCACTCACTCTCTGATGCCTTTCCCTTCTCCTTCCCCCCTCTCTCTGCCTCTCTCTCTGCCTCTCTCTAATTGGTCTCATCGAGCCCTTTGGCCAGGATGCTAGTGTGTGAACGCTCACACACACACACACACACACACCTGCCTGAACATGCAGATGAGCTATACAAGCACCACAGACAGGCTGGATAGGAGTTCCCAGTGAGAAACATTTCCTCCTCCTCATCCACCCCCCCTCCTCATCCACCCCTCCTCCTCATCCACCCCTCCTCCTCAACATTGGACGTTGGGGGGGGTAGAGTGATGCGACGGGGGCTCTGGACCAATGGGAACAGGCGGTGGGGGGTGGGGGGCGGTTCCCGATTGGCTGACCTTTGCTCCTGGATCCTCTGCAGGTTGTAGCGCTGGTGGAAGTCTTGCAGCTCCTCCAGCAGGCCTGCCTCCAGCATGTCATCCACACGCACGTCCAGACGCTGGTCCAAAACTGAAGGAGAGGGGGTGGAGTCAAGTGTGGGGGTCAGTTGGATAAGCGGTTAGGGAATCGGCCTATTAAATCAGAAGGTTTCCGGTTTGATTCCCGGCCATGCAAAATGACATTGTGTCCTTGGGCAAGGCACTTCACCCTATTTGCCTCGGGGGGAATGTCCCTGTACTTACTGTAAGTCGCTCTGGATAAGAGCGTCTGCTAAATGCTACACGTAAATGTAAGTGTCTGTTGAAGGCTGGAGGATCTACTTTTGGGTGGTCGGGGGTGGGGGGTACTGGTGACTGAATATATATGGTCAAATGTGTTACTCTGGGATCGTCGTTGTATGTGTATCTGAGAGAGAATGTGTGTGTGAGGGAGTGTGTGTGTGTGTGTGAGACACCGTGTGTGTGCTCACCCTCCATCTCGGCGTGCAGCCAGAAGACGCAGGAGTGAGGGTACCTGAGGGCCCCGCCCAGCCCGTCCCCTCCCCCCGCCCCCCTCTGTTCCTCCAGCCAACGACTGTGGGGCACGCCCGTCTGCTCCAACACCTGTAGGCTCCTGGGGGTGTCAATCAAACACGACCCGGTCAGCACCCGCCCCCTCTCAGGTCCAACAGCAAACCGTGGAGTTTATAGCCAAGTCTATCGAGCTAGATGGGTAGAAGCAATATGGTGGAGGTACAAAGTTTGACTAGGTGAACTATTTAGTCTGCGTGGGACTGGGAGTTTAGGTTTGGAGTGACAGGACAGGTATATTTCACACAGCAGCTGAACCTCTGAATGATTGAGATTCCCATCCAGCCCTCGGCACGCCTCGCTGATGCGGCTGTGAGATGGCAAAAAGGAATAATAATAGATTTGTGTCATTTCCTGTCAGCGGAGGTGCAGGGTGATCTAACCTCTTTATACACACACGTTTCAGAGGGGGCAAACCTGCCCGATCCTCCAAGTCAGACGCTGTGTGTGTGTGTCCTGTCAGTGTACGTAGCGTGTGTGTGTGCGTGTGTCCTGTCAGTGTACGTAGCGTGTGTGTGTGTGCAGGAAGATTAGGATGAGGGAGTGGGAAGTCTGCATGTCTGGTCTTTTCTTCATTAACAGATGCTGTCAGCGGGACTCAGGGCTTGTTGAACTCACTGACAGGTACTGAGAGCAGCCCGACAATATCAGTCATAATCACACATCAATCACTACACCCCCCCCCCCTCACCCCTTTACCTCCCCCCACCACTCTCCGTGCCCTATTTTCCTCCCTCCTTCCCTCCCCGACTCCGCCCCTCACCGGGCTATCTTGCGGGTGTTACGGGGGTGCAGCATGGCAGCCATGTCGGGGTCCACCTCACTCAGTCTCTTGTGCAGCTCAGCTCCGCCCAGTTTCTCTAGCTCCACCTTCCAGTCCTGTGACCCCGCCCTCTTTCCGTCCGTGGTGAAGTTGTCCTGAGGGGCGAGGAACCAGGAGTCAACCTGGATGAATATCTTTCATCCCGATGTGCTACAAAGGACATTGTTTTGACTGACAGCGGGGAGTTTAGCTGGGATAGTCTAGGTACAGCGTGCAGGGGAGGGGTGAGACAGGCTAGTTGCAGGGGAGGGGTGAGACAGGCTAGGTGCAGGAGAGGGGTGAGACAGGCTAGGTGCAGGGGAGGGGTGAGACAGGCTAGGTGCAGGGAGGGGTGAGACAGGCTAGGTGCAGGGGAGGGGTGAGACAGGCTAGGTGCAGAGGAGGGGTGAGACAGGCTAGGTGCATGAGGGGTGAGACAGGCTAGGTGCAGAGGAGGGGTGAGACAGGCTAGTTGCAGGGGAGGAGTGAGACAGGCGGTTCTCACCTCTGTATCGAGCATCTTCCACAGCAGAGATTCAATATAATAGTTGGTCCCTCCAACGATGATTGGCAGTTTGTTCCGGCTGTGCATGTCTTTTATGTGGGACGGGGTTAAGGAGGAAACACTGACACAACCTGCAAGCTCTGCTTCCTTACTCGATATTTTTAGACTCTTTCTGTCTATTTGGGATGGACAGTGAAGAATGACAGGAAATGGAGAGAGAGAGAGAGAGAGAGAGAGAGAGAAGCAGGAAACGATCTGAGCCGGATCATGTGACACTGTGTGAAGGTTCGGACATGCAGACACGTGTTGGATGAAGAGGAAGGGGTTTCACACAGCAGAGACCTCGTTCGCCTCCATGCGTTTGCTTGATGCGTGTGAAACACGTCTGACGGTACCTCACCTGGGCATGAACTCCCTCCACCCCTCCCCTCTCCCCTCCTCCATCCTTTCATCCCTCCTCTCTCTATCCCTCCATCCCTCCTCTCTCTATCTCTCTCTATCACTCCCTTTCTACCACCTGTTCAAAGTATACAAAACCACAACATACCTCCCATACGCCCTCCCTTAGCTGCAGTCTTCCGAATCTCTCCTCCTTCCATCTCCTCCTCGTCTCTCTCTCTCTCTCTCTCTCCCTCCATCTTCCCAGGGGATCTAAGGCCCGCTCAGACGCGATAAGGCCCATCAGCTATCATCACTCAGCCCCCGCACACACACACACACGCGCGCGTCAAACCCTTCTCCCCAAGGATTGAGCTACAGAATATAAACGACACAGAGGGATGTTTACAGGCGAAAGCGGAGGGAAAAAAAACGTCAGCGAGTGGAAAAGCAAACCCCTACTTTTAATATTATCATTCACCGAAAGCGTCTAATCTTACACACCTGGATCCTCCTCTCTCACTGCGTGCCTTGAACTTCTTTTCCCCAGCCCTTCCTCTCCTCCCGAAGCTTCCATTTCATCTGCGTGTTCCCCCATACCTTTCTCTCTTCATCCCTCTCTCCCCTGACAGAACGGCAGTGCTACGGATCCTATTCTTAGAGCGACTGCAGCTTCTGTGCCGCACTGGTAGGTGTGTGTGTTCGCGCCTGTGTGTGTTTGCGAGTGTTTCAGATCTATTAATAACTTCATCGGCTCCTGTCTACACTGTAACATCTGTGTGTGTGTGAGGGTGTGGCTGTGTGTGTGGCTGTGTGTGTGTGTGTGGCTGTGTGTGTGTGTGTGTGTGTGTGAGGGTGTGGCTGTGTGTGTGTGTGTGTCTGATGTATTATTATCCCTCTAGTTCTCTCTAGTGATAGCTTCTCGGCAGCGCTAACAACTGCAGCAGAGCGCTCACTCACACACGCGGGCAAAACCAGGACACTCCTGTGAGGAGACTTGAGGTTCAGAACACCTGCAAATACAGTCAGGTGGCTGAGCGGTGAGGGAGTCGGGCTAGTAATCTGAAGGTTACCGGTTCGATTCCCGGCCGTGCCAAATGACGTTGTGTTCTTGGGCAAGGCACTTCACCCTACTTGCCTCTGGGGGAATGTCCCTGTACTTACTGTAAGTCGCTCTGGATAAGAGCGTCTGCTAAATGACTAAATGTGAAATACAACATCACCTGCCACGAGAAACCCCTGCAGGGCTGGCACCCACAGGAGGCACCCCTGCAGGGCTGGCACCCACAGGAGGCACCCCTGCAGGGCTGGCACCCACAGGAGGCACCCCTGCAGGGCTGGCACCCACAGGAGGCACCCCTGCAGGGCTGGCTGCAGGGCTGGCACCCACAGGAGGCACCCCTGCAGGGCTGGCTGCAGGGCTGGCACCCACAGGAGGCGATTTCCTTCGATGTCCTCATTAAAAGCCCAGCTCTTGTAAGGCACAAAGGCACACATCTCAATGACTGAGATGTAAATTAATGATTTGAAGTGTCGTCTTCTAAGTCATTATACTAACTGACGGACGTGTGTTAATGTGTGTGTTTATATATATGTATGTGTGTCTGTGTTTATATGTGTGTGTGTCTGTAGGCCTATGTATGTGTGTCTGTTTATGTGTGTGTGTGTGTCTGCAGGCCTATGTATGTGTGTCTGTGTTTATGTGTGTGTGTGTGTCTGTGTTTATGTGTGTCTGTGTTTATGTGTGTGTGTGTGTGTGTGTGTTTATGTGTGTGTGTGTGTGTGTGTGTGTGCAGTAGGTTCCCAGCTGCTCACCTTACATTATTCAACCGCTGATACTCCGACCATGTGAAGCGCTGCGGTCGTAACAAAGCGCAGCAGGACCCCCCTGGCCCCCCCAGGTCGCAGTCAGACTGGAGGAGGGGCCTCTGAATGATGCATGCTGCGTGGATGAGGAACCCAAAACAAACAAGCCAGCGACAAACTCCTGTAACAAATCACGTGTGTGTGTGTGTGCTGTGAGGGCGTTTACAGTAAGAGGTAAACATCCCTGTAGCTATATGGATGGGGGGGGGGGGGGGGGGGGATGTGAATATATCAACTTCACAGGGAATTCTGCTTTAACAATACTTACGTGATTTAAGCCGAAGTTCCCACAATTTATACCAACTTAAACGTACTAATTATAATAACAATTCGAATTATAGAGTAATTTATTGTTAAGTGAGTACAGGTGGTTGGCCACACCCAATAATGCTGACATCTGTTTTTCATAAACAGTTCAAATGTTTGGGAGGGAAACAAGATAGTTTTTGAAATAATAAATAGATAAACAAATGTTTTTTTGGACCTCTTGGAGCGCGAGATGTGTCAGCCATCTTTGTTGGGGTTGCTGTGAGGCCAGCAGAAGGATATGAGGGCCAGGGCTCTCTTCCTGAAGTCCAGCACCGTGTAGCTGCTAACCAGCGGCGTCCACAAAGCTCATCATGTGATGGACGCACTGGGCACGCTCTCAGAAGTCACCTTATTGGTTATGATGTCCAGACCCCGGTACACCTGAGGAGACACACAAAAGGGAGAGCCAATCAGAGAGCCAGTAGGGAGGAGCACGGGGGAGGGTGTTTCTTGGGGGGGAGGGTGTTTCTTGGGTGGGAGGGTGTTTCCTGGGTGGGAGGGTGTTTCCATGGGTGGGAGGGTGTTTCCTGGGTGGGAGGGTGTTTCCTGGGTGGGAGGGTGTTCTGGGTGGGAGGGTGTTTCAGGGTGGGAGGGTGTTTTCAGGGTGGGAGGGGTTTCTGGGTGGAGGGTGTTCAGGGTGGGAGGGTGTGTTTCAGAGTGGGAGGGTGTTTCCCTGGGTGGGAGGGTGTTTTCTGGTGTGGGAGGGTGTTCCTGGGTGGAGGGTGTGTTTCCTGGGTGGGAGGGTGTTTCTGGGTGGGAGGGTGTTTCCTGGGTGGGAGGGTGTGTTTCCTGGGTGGGAGGGTGTTCAGGGTGGGAGGGTGTTTCCTGGGTGGGAGGGTGTTTCAGAGTGGGAGGGTGTTTCCAGAGTGGTCCAGTTTAACGGACCATAGTCTACCTCTGATACATCGTCACATGCAGCTCACTGAGACCTGAGGAATGTGACAGCTGTGTGTCACCTTCTGTCTCCAATCCATCACACACACACACACACACACACACATACACACACACACACATACGTTTGGGGAATGTGGAGGAATGTGGAGACAGGGCCTAACTTCAGAGAACTGGGGAGTGTGTCATTAGAATCGATCACATGATCCATGTGTAAACCCTCCAAACAGCAGCTGTAATCACACTGGACCTCTCCGTCTTTCAGAGGCTGTGGAGAACACTCTCTTAACAGACGCCTTCGTCCAACACCCAGGCCAGGGGGGATTTGCAGTCCACTCCATTGAGTCTACCAGTGAGCTACCCCCCACACCTTTCTAAATATTCTTTAAACTATTAGTGTGTCTGTGCGTGTGTGTCTGTCTGTGTCTGTGTGTGTCTGTGTGCGTGTGTGTCTGTGCGTGTGTCTGTGTGCGTGTGTCTGTGTGTGCGTGTGTGCCTGTCTGTGTCTGTGCGTGTGTCTGTGTCTGTGCGTGTGTGTGTGTCCCAGCACCACTGCAAGCCAAAAGTGGGATGGTGGGGCAGAAGAACCAAGCTGCTGAATAATTCACTGCTGCTCGGCACGACACCCTGTCAGCCAAAAACAGAGAGGGGGAGGGGAGGAGGGGGGAGAGAGGGGAGGGAAGAATCTATGAACGATGAGGGTGAAAGTGTAAAGAGGAGACCAGAAAGTGAGAGGGAAAAAAGGAGAAAAGAAAGGTGAGAGAAAGAGAGAGGATAGACGCGAGGGGGGGGGGGAGAGACGAGAGAGAGAGGGACAGAGGGACAGAGAGAGAGGGGGGGGGAGAGAGAGAGAGAGGGGACAGAGGGACAGAGAGAGAGGGGGGGGGGGGGGAGAGAGAGACGGGGACAGAGAGAGGGGGACAGAGGGGGAGAGAGAGAGGTGGAGAGAGAGAGGGTGGAGAGTAGAGAGAGAGAGAGAGGCGGACCAAGAGAGATGAGGGGAGAGGCACCAGGAGCATTATGTACTTAAGAGAACATGGAGCTCCTGGAATGTTGTGTTTTTGAGGTGGGGTTGAGGAGAGAGAGAAAGAGAGAGGGGGGGGGGAGAGAGAGAAAGAGAGAGATCAGATCAATCCAGGCATGCGTGTTTGTACCCTTTTCCCCTGGGGGGGGGGGGGGGGGGGCTGTCAGAGGGGGGGGGGGGGGGGGTTCTACAACATCCCTGGACACCACAGCATCACTCACCACAGTCCCTTCCCAGATCACAGGGTGTGTCCAGGCTCAATACCCCCCTGTTCACCCAGCATTATTACTAGAGAGAGGGGCTGTTATGTGGCGAGAGGATGATGAACGGGGGGCCGTTAGCAGTCAGTTTCCAGGGAGAAATCCTGGTACTACAGACACGCATCAGCACTCATGGGCTTTTAATATCTCCTCCCTGAGAGAGACAGAGAGAGAGGACAGAGCCACTAAGAGAGAGACGTGGTGTGAGAGAGAGAGAGAGACGGTGTGTGAGAGAGAGAGAGAGACGGTGGTGTGAGAGAGAGAGAGAGAGATGAGAGAGAGAGACGGCTGTGAGAGAGAGAGAGAGAGAGAGAGAGAGAGAGAGAGAGAGAGAGAGAAACAGAAAGAGACAGAGAGACAGGAGAGAGAGAGAGATGCTCTGGCTGCATTAAGACAGATCAATATTATCCCGGGGCGTTCTGGCTGCAGCACAGGAATCTGAGAAGAGAGATTGAGCTAGAGACAGAACTAGAATAGATGGGAGAAAAAGACTAGCGTAAGTTTGAGAGAGAGTGTGTGTGTGTGTGAGAGAGACTGAGGCCATGAGACAGACTTTGTGTGTGTGTGTGTAAGTGCCACACTCCTTCTTGGCTTGCACCCGCATCACCGAACACGCACACACACCCTTCCTATTCATGAGAGCTTGTACCAGTCTCCACATTCACACACACACACACACACGCTCGTTCATTCATGGAGCTCTCTCATCCTCTGTTTCTCTTACACTCTCTCAAGTCTTTCAGCTTTCCCAAACCTCCCAAACCCTCTTCTACCACTTTAATCCCTCCTCTTCTGCGTTCACCCTATTTCTCTCTCCCCTCCCTCCCCTCTCTCCTCTCCTCTCCCTCTCTCCTCCCTCCCTCTCTCCTCCCTCCTCCTCCTCCCTCTCTCCTCCCTCTCTCCTCCCTCTCCTCTCCTCTCCTCCCTCTCTCCTCCCTCCCTCTCTCCTCCCTCCTCTTCCCTCTCCCCCTCTCCTCCCTCTCTTCTCCCTCCATCTCTCCTCCTCTCTCCTCCCTCTCTCCTCTCCTCTCCCTCTCTCCTCCCTCCCTCTCTCCTCCCTCTCCCCCTCCACATCTCTGTAGCCTCTGATTCTCCTGCATCTCTCTCTCTCTCCTGTCCCCCTCTTCCTCTCCCATGGCACTCACTATTTACTTAGTCCTTTAATCCCCCCCACCCCCACACCTCTCTCCACGGAATCCCTCTCTCCAGCGACGTGGCTTTCCTTTTCTGGAAACTTCTTTCCATCCTCTCCATTGTGTCCTGTGGTAGGTCCTTGCTGCGGCTGAATGAAACACACCTAATCCTCAACAGCTGCCTCTGTGTGTGAGTGTGTGTGTGTGTGCGTGTGTGTGCGTGTGTGTCTTGTAACTCATAAGTGTCTCAGTACATTCACTCAGGAACTCGTTATTAATGAGGACAACCAGTCCCTGGAGACAAGCAAAAAGGAAGTTATGAAGAGAGAGAGAGAGAGAGGACTGGAGAGAGGAAGAGAGAGAGAGAGAGGACTGGAGAGAGGAAGAGAGAGAGAGAGAGAGAGAGAGAGGACTGGAGGACTGATGGCAACAATTAAGAGTCCGTCAGTTTGGTTATTTGGTCAAATCAAAAAGGCCTCATCATCCTTAGAGGCATTAAGGAAAAGATTTGTTTTGTTTATTCAAATGAAAGAGAGGAGAAAGAAACAGACAGGAGAAGAAGGGGGGAGAGGAAGGGGGGAGAGGGGAGAGGAAGGGGGGAGAGGGGAGAGGAACGAGGTGAGGTCCTGTTTCAGTGAATGTCTGGATCTTTGTAGAAGAGGTGGAGGAAAGGAGAGGGATAATCTACTGGTTTGACATGCTGTGTCGAGAACATACAAAGGTTATACTGGTGTGTGTGTGTCAGTGTTTCTCTGTGTGTAAGTCTGTGTGTGTGTGTGCCTATGTTCGTGCGTAAGAGAGACGAGCCGTAGACAATGAGCACAGTGTTCCAGCTTTGTACCCGGCAACCCGCCTGCCTGCCCAACCTCAAGCCCCGCACGAGACAGCTGCTCTGAACACACACACACACACACACGCACACACACACACATGCACACGCACACACACATGCACACACGCACACACATGCACACGCACACACACACACACACGCACACACGCACACACGCACACAGAGAGAATTGATGAAGGGGGATGGAAAGAAAGAAAAAGACAGAAAGAAATACAAAGAAAGACAGTAAAGATGAAAAGGACAAAGAAAGGCTGATAAACATTTGGAAAGACAAGAGTGCAGAGAGGGGCGGAGTCCAGTCCATCCTCCATCCGGCTGCTGGACCAATGAGAATCCCAGAAAGGGTTTCATCCACACAACGACATGGTCCCCAGATCTCCACACTCACCACCTCTTTTTCATCCATGCTTTTTTTTTTTGGCCTCTCTGACCATTTATCCAGTCTTTTCTTTCCTTCTACCCGATCCTTCTATAACTCATCCCTCCATCTCCCTCCCTCTCTCTTTCTCCACAGGGAATGGTCCGGTAATACCAGACTAATAAATCATTCATGGCGTTGTTCTTCCTCCCCTCCCTCTCTCCATCCTCCCTCTATCATTCCCTGCCTCCATCCTCCCCTCCGTTATTCCCTCCCTCCCTCTCTCCATCCTTCCCTGCCTCCATCCTCCCCTCCCTCTCTCCCTTATTCCCTCCCTCCCTCCATCCTCCCCTCCCTCTCTCCATCCTTCCCTCCCTCCATCCTTCCCTGCCTCCATCCTTCCCTGCCTCCATCCTTCCCTGCCTCCACACCACCTCTCTTCCACCTTCCTCCTCCCCCACAGTCGCTGTGTGGTAGATTTACTGCAAGGCACACCACACCACGCGTCAACACACCCTGTCGCCTGTCTGCACGCGCGCACACACACACACACACAACTCAGTTATCCTGAGAGGAATTCTCTGCAACTCTGGGTTCTCTCCCGTTTTAGGGTTCAAGATCACAAATGTCATGACCCCCCCTGGCCACACCCTTCACCCCTGACCTTACCTACTGGTTCCCACCATCTCCACACCCCACCCCTCTACCCCCCCACCCCTCTACCCTCACACGCCGACCAAGACACTCCAAAACAACCCCACATCCACCCCCCCCCTCCCTCCCCCCCCCCCCTCCCCCCCTCCCTCCCATCACATTCCCACAACACACTAGCCCCTGCTGTTGCTAGCTAGGTTGGCACGAACATGCAAGGTCCAATTACAGGATTACAGTCAAGATGAAAAGGACACAGAAGGGCTGATAAACATTTGGAAAGAGAAGAGTGCAGAGAGGGGCGGAGTCCAGCCTGTCCTCCATCCGGCTGCTGGACCAATGAGAATCCCAGAAAGGGTTTCATCCACACAACGACATGGTCCCCAGCTCTCCACACTCATCACCTCTTTTTCATCCATGCTCTTTTTTTTTTGCCTCTCTGACCATTTATCCAGTCTTCTCTTTCCTTCTGCCCAATCCTTCTATAACTCATCCCTCCATCTCCCTCCCTCTCTCTTTCTTTCTCCACAGGGAATGGTCCGGTAATACCAGACTAATAAATCATTCATGGCGTTGTTCTTCCTCCCCTCCCTCCTCCCTTTATCATTCTCTGCCTCCATCCTCCACTCCCTCATTCCCTGCCTCCATCCTCCCCTCCCTCCCTCATTCCCAGCCTCCATCCTCCCCCCCCCTCCCTCATTCCCAGCCTCCATCCTCCCCTCCCTCCCTCCCTCATTCCCTGCCTCCATCCTCCCCCCCTCATTCCCTGCCTCCATCCTCCCCTCCCTCCCTCATTCCCTGCCTCCATCCTCCCTCCCTCATTCCAGCCTCCATCCTCCCCCCCCCCCTCATTCCCTGCCTCCATCCTCCCTCCCTCATTCCCAGCCTCCATCCTCCCCCCCTCATTCCCTGCCTCCATCCTCCCACCCCCTCCACACCTACTGGTTCCCACCCCACACCGACCAAGACAACTCCCACTTCCACCCCCCCTCCCCCTCCCATCACATCACATTCCCACAACACACACTAGCGCCATCCTAGCTGTCTAGCTAGGATGGCGCGAACATGCAAGGTCCAATTCCATCCGAGCGCAGCCTAAATAACATTCCCCAGAGAGGGCCGCAGATATAGCATGCCTGTCCCAGCCGGAGTAACCTTCAGTCCAGCAACGAACGTCACAGTTATCTAGGAACAGGCAAGTCGCTGTTAGCTCCAAACAGGCATGGCATCAGGCTGGTTCACACTAGAGCTACTGAGTTTCCACTGGGTTGAAAATGTGTTCCACTTCCATCAACACCACTGGGGCGGTGTATAAGACTGGCTGTACACAGACAAAAGAAAGTTTATCTTTTTCGGAAGGTTTAATCCATTAATCTGACAAACAAAAACCTTAAATCTGTGTGATTCTCTCCATCTGCTCTGGGCTTCTCTTCCTGTGATCCAAAACAAAAACTAAAGACAAAAAGAAAACAAACTGATAGCTTAGTAATAATCAAATGAGTGAAACGGCTTCTACAGTTACCAGCTGAAAATAATAACCCTTGCATGTCCAGAATACTGAGGGGGGGGGGGGGAGAGAGAGAGGGGGGCGAGGGACACCCATGCTGAGTCTGGCGAGGGAACACAATGGCTCGAGTTGGAGTGTGGGAACCGATTCTACCGAGGACAATGGGCACTTCCCAGTGACCACAGAGTGGCCATTGACAATCAGCTGGGAGCGTAGCTAGCATCGCGCTGCGCTAAATATGCACCCGCTTAGCATAAAGCCAGGCTTCTCTGTGACAGGACTAGACTGTTTCCTCTCTCAAAGACAACGGGTGGGCTTCACACACTCTGACCCTTCCTCGTTCTCTCTCTCCCTCTCTCCCTCCTAGTGTACCATGAAAGACTGACAGTAAAAAATAAATTAGGCCTCCCTGTAAATGTGATTCACCATCTCTTCCTAACACACACACACACACACACACGCGCACACACAGAGACACACTGCAACTAGGCCACTGTGTTTTCTCCAAGAACTGTGATAGTGGAGAGATATTCTGGGCTGAAATGTTATTAACCCAGTTAGCAACACCAGGTGACTGTCTTGCTGGAAGTCTAGCTCCCAGTGGAGAAACACTCAAGGACGCTCAGGATGCAGAAAGAAAAGCAGCACATTCACAGAACACAGCTTCAATACCCACAAATGGCCAGCCTGGATAAACACACAGCCACCCCACAGATGTCAAAGCCTACATCTGTTGTGTGGGCTTACTAACTTGTGTGTGTGTGTGTGCGTGTGTGAGACAGAGAGGCAGTGTTAAAGAGAAACTTGCTTGCAGATCAGAGATAGTCAGTGCTATTGAAACTTTGACCATGGCCTATATGCACCTTCTAAGATAGATGGCCGTGTGAGTCTGTCTGTCTGTGTGTGTGTCTGTGTGTCTGTCTGTGAGTCTGTCTGTGAGTCTGTCTGTAACAACACAAAATAACTGTCAGGCTGCATTTTCTTAACTGTCCACCCACTCACATTCTCGGTCTTGGTTGACGTCATAACTACCGCGGTCACACGGGGTATTTTGGTCTGAGTGACAGCAGAGCGTCCTTACTCAGACCGCCTGGATTGTCATCCAATTTAAAATGGAATAGTCTAAAAACCACCGCATCCCTTTTGAATTTTAACGCCAAGACGTTATGACTTTTTTTAAATTGGGTCCAAGTCCAAAATTGGGTCCAAGTACAAAGTACTGCGTTTTTGTGTATCGCTATCCTACTTCGCTACAGAACACAGACTCGCAAAGTCAATACTTTCTCAATAGAACGAGCAGACATGCACACATGGCACCAGAGGCATTTATTTTTTACACGTAATGTCTCGTCGATGTGTTACATGAATAATGCTAGGTACAGCAGCCATGGGCTCATTTGAGAAATGGTTCTATAGGTTTTTGTAGCCGTTTTGATTCTGTGTCCTGCAGCCCAGGACCATTTATGTTCAATCTCTTTCGACTGGGTATAACGTGCTGAATGATACTCGTAGTACTTCGAGTGGGACTGAAACAGGACAACAAAAATACGAAAATAGGATTCTAGCTAGCTAGTCAATAGCTAGCCGTTTTTAGCATGCCTCGGTGGCAGTAGCTTGCTAACTTTATCACGTCTCTCGTAGCTCAATCTAGTTGTTATTCGTTAAATGGATAATTCTCTTTTGCATAACTGTTTAAAACTGTCATTCCTCGCAATATAGTCAAATCAAATATGCACTTTGTTGTCAACTTTTGATGCAATTTACAATCCACAGCCTCGTGTGATGCACAACATTCCTGTCAAGATTTCTGCAGCATATCTTTCTTACCTGCATAGAATCTGCGCTGATTATCTCGCCTTGAAGTCGTTTTCCAAGTTCAATGGCCAGTTTCGACTTCCCAGTACCTGTAGCTCCTAAAATGACAACCAAAGGAGGTACCATACTTTTGAAGGCACACTGCACGCCTCGAACGGAGGCTGCCATGTTGCTTCTCTGGTTTTCCAGCTGATAGTCTTGCGCCTGCGCACAATGCGCAGTGACGAAGGGATGCGAGGTTAGATTTGTAACTAAGCAACAGAAAGTGGTTCCCATGGTACCGTGTATGGATAAAGGATTATGTTGTCTGGAAGGATCTTTTGTCCGGGAAAATTATTATACTATAACCTCAATGTGTTGCTAGTAAGCAAAGTAGGCTAAACACGTAATGGGGGTGTCCATATATGGATCCAAAATGTACAATTGTATGTATCTCTAATTAAGAAGACGGACAAAAGGTCAACTTGATTAGAAGGAAGACAATGTGATTAATGCTGCCATTCTTCTTTAACAAGTGTGTGCTAGTCATAGAATTACAAGAATAGCCTATAACCTTTACAATAGCATGATTTCTTATATCCCCATGTGTTCTCATCTGACTGTTTGATTTGGAAAATGTCTCCTTTTTATCAACTTTGCATTTTATATTTCAATGAAAATAATTTGCTCTTGACTCTTGCTACTACCGCGGAAACAGGGCACCTGATAATAGCTAGCGTGGTTACTATGGAAACTGAGAGAGCCAAGCTGTGTGTGAGGATGCTTGTTGCCATGGCAGAGAAGCCACGGCGTGTTGTCTTAGAGTCTGTCGAACACTTCTCGTCGGGAGGAAAGAGTATCTGTGTGAAGCTCACTCATGTTCATCCAAGAGTGTAAACAGGGAAAGAACTGTGTGTCCTGTGGACTCTTGAGTCATCATGTGTGATTAGTTTTCTTCTCATCCTCCACATGAAACATTCATGACATGAAACGTCCTATCGGAAAGAGAACGCAGACCAGGATCGTGTTTTACAGTAAATTTATTATTTTTTGACTGATTCACCCATAACGTTGCGGCTCATGAGGTACTGAAAACAAAGTGCTCGGAAAACAAGGCTGCCTGTCATACTTTAAACTTCCCAAAGCAAGCGAGGTCACCTGCTAACAAGACCGAACCGACCGCGGAGGCCAGTAGTCAAAACAAACACAAAGAACCAGGGGGCTCCGGCCACTCCTAACGAGCAGCTGAGAAATGATTCAAAGAACGGATTGAAGTAGGCCAACTGTGGCATGTGCTGAACAAACAGGGCCAGGAAGACACCGGGAGGTAGAGGAGGAGAAGAAAAGAGGAAGAAAGGAGAAGCAAGGTGGTAGTGAGGCATCTGACACACAAGGCCGATCTTCCACCTGGCACTGGGCACGGTGCCAGGAGCCCCCCCTCCCCTCCTTCTGCCCCCCCTCCCCCCTCCTTCTGCTCCCCCCCCCAGCCCTCCTGTTCTCTCCACCCCTCCTCATCTTAACCTCTCCTTTGCTCCCTCCCTCCCTCCCTCCTCCACTTCACGCGGCTCGGCGGGAAGCGAGTGAAGTAATCCCAAGCTTTTGGGATTACACGTCCCGGTGGGTATTTTCTCCTCAAACTCAACCACCGCTCAAAGAGCTGTGCCATCTCTAGACTACCTGGGATTTCCTGAGGTCCCTGGGTAAAGGGTGACGCTGTCAGGCCGGGGGTCATGTTGTCAACATCGGGTCTTAAGACGGCTATAGTGACGGCGGTCTGAGCCCTGAGGCTGCGGCCGTTCTAGGACTGTGAGGGGGTGGCGACAGGGAGTCTACTTGGGACAAGACACCAGCCAGAGATGTAAGCTCTGGATCCTCTTAGTTTGCCCCTACTGACAGATTTTAGAGAGTGCCAGATCCAGTGATTAGATTGAATAGGAGGAGCATTTGAAAAGGAGGATCATTTCAAAGGTGGTATCACCTTCAGAAGGGCGGAGCAGGAAAGAGGGTGTGTGTAGGGGGGGGGGGGGGGGGGTAGGTTCAAGTCAGCTGGTGGCAGCAGCACATACCATCAGTAGCCCCTTATGAACGTAAAAAAAAACTAAAACAACAGTCTTTAGTTCACACCAAAACACAACTCTGTAGGAAAATATAGTACAAAAATGATCTGCTTTTTTCTGCTTTGCATCTCTTGACAACAAACCTTGGATACAACAACAACAAAAAAACACTAAAGTAAATAAACCGACAGGCATCGAAAAGTGTCACAAAAAGTGGCTAGTGTGATTGACGTCAAGTCCATTAGTGTTTGTTTCATTATTTGTTTGTTTTCTCCCCCATCGTCCTTTTAATAACAAAAATAGAAGCTTCTGAGATATCTTTGAACGGCCAGCGCGGCCAAACCCCATTCTGGGGGATAAACGCCTGGAGAACTAAATTAGAAAGTCCATTTGACAACTCTGGTTTTGGTGTCGACAGATCTGTACATCCAGGGTACTAATGTACAAACATCCGAGCATGATCTATGTACACACACACACACACGATCAGACATGATCTATGTACACAAACACACACACGATCAGACATGATCTATGTACACACAAACACACGGCTCGGACCAAAAAAAAAACGCACCAAACACGGAAAAATGAAATTATGAGTTATTTCAACATTGGCATTTAGCATTTTTATCACACTACCACAAATCAAAAGTTTACCATTTCATAAATTTACCTTATGATACTTATCGGGAGTGATCAGGAACTGATTTGTTTATTGGAATTCACTGGTCGCAATGGTGCGGTTTTAAACTGTTGTTCTTCAAGACTATACCTTGGCAGCAATGAAACTGGAGCAGTTGTTGCTCAGGCATTGGGTTAAGATGTATACCAGTACATTACACATGCATAATAATCAATAAGTCTCACACACTGCCTACATGGCATTCTAACTTAACAAATATCCCAGTTTACATTCTGAATAAATAACCGTTTCAACATGAATCCGATTATTAACAATTACGTTTGCAGGGGGACAGTATGTCAAATTGTATAATGTATTTAATGTATACTACCCCATCCCCTCATCCCCCCACAAATGTCAACAACTATCTGAAATATCTGTGACTTATACAGTCCCCCCCGACTTCTGTCCTGACCGGCTGATTTCCCAGTCAATCACTCAGAAGCTAAAAATGTGCAAACAACAAACTTAGAACAGAAACGGACGCAAAACACACAGCCCCCCTCCCCTCCCCCCACCCAGAAAGTGAACATTAGTGTCTCTCCTGCATCGTATTCCATTCCGTTTTGGAAAAAAAGTAAATTGTGTTTGTGCGCGAGCATGTGCGTGGACCGGGAGAGTGCAGACCAGGGGAGACTGAACTGTAAACCCAGGGCAGATCGAGAGCTAGCGCATCCGGAGCTCCCCCCCCCCCCACCCCCACCCCGCTGACTGGCTGCTCAGGAGCGTTTAAGCTGCGCCAGTCGTCGTAGCAGTTGCTGCTGCCTGGCCTTCAGCTGCCTCCTCTCCTGCGCCCGCACACGCTCGCTGGCGTGCAGCTGCCGCAGGTACTCAGTGGCCTGGGTCAAGATGGCCACCTTGGGCGTCTTGGGGCACTCAGCCAGCCCCGGGATCTCGTCCCGCAGCGACAGGAAGCGCGAGCGGAGGTCGTTGCGTCGCTTGCGCTCCAGGAAGTTGTGCGTCTTGCGCTTGTCCGTGTCCTCGCCGTCGGACGACTGGGGGCTGGAGGGATGGGACTGGGGGCGGGACTTGAAGGGGGGGTAGGAGGACGAGGGAGGGGGGGAGGAGGCGGCGCCTAGGGAGGGGGAGGCGGCGGCCAGGCCGGCGTCGGGCGGCTCCGGCTGGCCGTTGGCGGCGGAGACGTGAGGTTTGCCGCTGTCATAGTTCCGGGGGTTGGGGGGGGCCGACGCGAGGCGAGGGTGGGGCGGAGCTTCCGGGAGAGCATCATCATCATCTTCGTCGTCGTCGTCGTCATCATCATCATCATCGTCCTCGTCGTCCTCGTCGGGGCGGGACGGCTCGTGGCGGACCCTCTTGCGGGGGGGCTGGCAGGGGGGCAGCGTGTCGGGGGAGGGGGCGGCGTAGTTGTGCTGCTGCTGGTGGATGGAGATGTGGAAGCGCTTCATGCAGGGGTCCAGCGGGTCGGCCCGCACCGTGATGGTGACGGGCTGCCGGGCGCTCAGGGGCCGCCGGGGCTTGTTCTGCTGCTCCACCGTCACCACGTCGATCTCTTCCTCCTCCTCCTCTTCCTCATCATCATCATCGTCGTCATCGTCCTCGTCTGGAACGCAAGACGGGGAACGTTAGTGGAGTGGTGTGGGGAAGAGAGGGAGAGAAGGAGGGAGAGAAAGAGAGGAGGAGGAAGAGAAAGAGAGGAGGAGGAAGAGAAAGAGAAAGTGGGAAAATGAGATCATCAAGTAAAAAAAAGTGACTGTGCACTGCTATCCACACACACTGCCTGGTGCATCCAGAGTGCTGAGTAAATGCTTCTGTAACACTGAACTCTACACAACCTCAGCAAATACACACGCTCTCTCTCATACACTTGAAAGCAAACACACACACACACTCGGGTTACACTCACACACTGCTTCAACACACACACGTAATTGCCATTTGCTCAGTCCCCTTAGTGGAAAGTCCCTCGTTCAGTCATGTGAAAAGAGAGAGAGAGAGACTCGAGAAGACAATCTCCCTCAAAACAAAAAAAGACCAAAGTTACTAGGGCATGCAAGTCAAATGCCATAATAAGCATTTAAACCCCTCACTGTGTGGATCTTTGGGCTCTGTTCCTGGGGAAATTAGGTTTTGAACCACACGTAAATGCTGTGAATTAACATAATGCCGTAAACTTGATTCCCACCAACTGACTAGACTCCAGGGAGCCCGCTCAGGTTGCTGTAAATTAAAATTCTTTGGCTTCTTCAAAGTAATTACATCCCTGTGGAGTCTCCTGCTCTGAAGTGCTAATGGCAGAGCTAACATTTCAATGGGACATCAATAGGCTGATGACAACAGCAAGAGGAGACACGGGTCTTTTAACATGCATACAGTCTGAGGCATAGACCAGTTCCTCCTATAATGAATACAGGTCCCATAACGACCAACGTTTCCCAAACTCTGGTAGTAGGAAGCATTTAGTGAGGGAAGTTGGATTTGGGAGTTACTCATTTGTACTTTCCAGGTTTGTGAATAAGAGAGATCTGTCACGTAGTAGTCATTGATTTCTGTTATTGAAGCAACTGAGTGTGGGTTTTTTTTTTTTTTTTTTTTTTTGACTCCAATGCCAGACAAGTCAGTTGTCAGCCTCACAAATGCACTATTCTGTTCTATTCACTGAATGGCCTCACTTGCTTTGTGAAAGGAACTAAACCATCCCACAGACACAATTGTGTGCTGTAAACTTGTTAAATGAAGGAATGCTGAGGGGCTGCATTGCAACAAGTCCTCATTGTCACATTCCAAACACATTATGGAACTGCATCACATGCCAGTTCAAATACCAACATCATAAGGGGGGACATGGAAAGTATCTACGACCACAACCAAGGACCATGCAGGAGCATATGTTACACGTAGAAACAGCCCTGTCCTCTTCAAACTAGAGGTTATCTATTGGATACAAGGTCATGCCATTTTTATACTAACTGAAATTCAAATGATAATGCATGTCAAATATTAGGGGCCACGGAATAAAGATAAGTGATTCGCGCGTTTCCCTGCAGCTATGGGCGTGTCTTTACAGCTGGTGTACTGGACCGTCGCCAATAAGCAGATGTGGAAATGGGCGGGTCGTTCAGTAATGAATAAGGTATCGCAATGCAGTCACCAGCAAACATCCACCCTAGCCGCCAGAACCTCGGGATCAATCCCCACACGTTACATTTCAGTTTACCACGTCGTTTATTCACGTACCTGATGAATCAGTGTGCGACTCTGAACCAGAAGACACCTGTTTCTTGCAGGCACCGGGTAACGGGAAGGTGAGCACAGCGGCCGGGTCCACACAATCAGCCGCCAGGCTGCTGAGAACTGGCAAGTCGGCCGGAACGCACTGCGTTCTTCCCGAGGAGACGATACCGGGTCCCGTTTGGAGGGCAAGTTTTGTCGCTCCTGGCGTAGGGCAAGGGGCGAGTCGCTCTCCGACAACTTTCTCCAATTGCTGACTAGCTGAGAAGCCACTCCACATGCAGTCCTGGATAATGATGGAACTTAAGTTTCCAAAAGTTTCCTCCGCCGAGCTTAACTTGCACGGAAAGTCTTGTTCGTCGTCTTGTCCCAAGAATTGTGACACCCATTCGAGTTTGTCCCCAAGCGAAGGGCAGACCAAGCCAACCCTGCTTGACCCTTCCAAAGTCCGGATAGGTGACATGGGTGGGGTCGGCACCAGCTCGAATTTTTTCCAAATATCCTCGCTGGGTGCAGTTGATTTGAAAAAATCCTCATCGGGGTCGTGGTCGTCGTAAAAATAGTGTTGGTAGTGGTCGTATTCCATCTCCCAGTCCTCATATCGAGAACCGGTAGAGTTGATGCCCGGCATGAGTGTTGCAGGCGAGAGAGAGTTTACTCCCAGAGTGGAAATGGTTGTCCTTTATCTGAGGAATGAAAGACCACCGTGATTAACGTTTAGGAGGTGTGCTCTGAAATCCATGATTAGCCAAACACGGCGAAACAGAACCTAATTGCTACCGTCTGATTAATGTAGCCTAGCCTACACTTGCAACTTGGCAACGAGGAACAAAGTTTTCTTTGCATGGACCTCGTAATAGTCCAGTCTTTCACTGCATAGAATGAAAACGCTAAAAGTTTCGCAACACCAATGCCTTACATAACAGGGAACCTGTGAGGACCTTTCCTAAAGGCACCCCTCTGTATTTACAACTAACTATGTAGGTTTACATTGCCAAACTTTTAGCTAATAGGCTGCCAACAAAATACATTTTGATTGTCCGCATTTGCGTTTCAAATGGGGTTACCTTATTAATTTCTCATCTAAACAATAAAACATTAATTCAAGTGTGGCATATTAACTTATTTCGTTTTAACAAGACATGCAATTTTCACAGTCCTAGACCCTAAACAATTAATTATCAAGCGTGTTCTGAACTTCCTATGAGGAGACAATAGCGACTATAGGTGTCTTATTTGTAATGGGTGGTCGTCGACAGACGTATCTACGAATTTGTGTAAAAATATGTAAAAATTAAATAAAAAGCACCTACAAGTTGTAAGCATTTGAACTATTGAGATTATCCATACCCGTTGAGAACGAAGAAGTTCCCTTCGTCTTCATCGATTCGTCGAGCGTTAATTGGCCAGCGTCAATGTTCTTCCGATAAACGACTGCTAAATCACAATCGCATTCAAATTTGCTTTCACCGTGTCTCCACAGCTTTCAAACTGTTTGGAAAAGTGAGTCCTTTTCGTAGCAACGTTACTATACTCCACTAAGCCACAGCTAAATTGGTTTGGCTATGGAGACTTCACAAGCAGCTTTCTGCACTGTTCCAGGAGGGAGAACTGACTATCTGCATAAAAGGCGGGGTAGCGTAGGAAAGCCACGCCCATCATTTAAAGAAACAGGATTCCCCAAACAACATTTTCAAGCTTATCACATTTAACAGAGATGTTTGTGGTTATTAAAGGGAGACATAGCTCTAGTTAAGACACTAATTTACCAACACCAATTAAGTAACAATGAATCATAGATAATATGCATATCAGACTGTCCTGGGTGTAAATGTGAGTGTGTATTTTGAGTGTGTGTGTGTGTTAGTACATATGTGTGTGTGTTGTGTGTGTGGGGGAGTCGTGTGTGATCAGACACATGGCTGAATATCTGATGTCCTCAGTGCATCTCCGTTTGTCTAGGATCAATAACTGTGCTGATGTAAAGCCCCCGTTGGACTGAGTCGATACTGAGGCGTAGCCCTCAACCTGCTGGGCCATGTGTGCCCACCTAACATCTGTTGAGGAATACACACACACACACTCACACACACACACACACACACACACACACACACACACTCACACACACACACACACGCTCATTCACTGATCCGTGTTTCTATATCTTTCATCTATTTGTCTGTCTCTCTCTCTCTCTCTCTCCCTATCGATCGATCTATCAGTAGTATTTTAGGGAGGTGAAATGCAACAATTTATTATGTGTATTGTATACATTTATAGATGTAATATACTGTCTGCAGATGCATATTATGAATACAATATCTACTCGAAAGGTTCTCCAGCTTCACATATCTGCTCACTCTTACTCTGATTCTAAGTAAACAGATGAAATGACCCACTGACTGCCTCTCTCAGTAGGTCATCATACCTCCATCTCCATGGGGTCTCACCCTCTAACTCAACCTGCAACCCTCCCCCACCACCCCCATCACCCCCCCCTGTCTTCCCACCCATCACCCCCATCTCCCTCTCTCAAGATAACAAAGATGTAGAGATCTTTCACAGAGTCATCTTTTCTGTTGCCCCCCAGGGAACACCTTCTACAGTCACAGAGAGACCAGATAGATGAACTGACTCTCTCTCTCTCTCTCTCTCTCTCTCTCTCTCTCTTTCTGTCCCTCTCTCTGTCTTTCTTTCTGTCTAACTCTCTCTGTCTTGCGCTCTCTGTCTCTCTCTCTCTTGGCCTCAGTTTACCCTGCCTCATCTGTGAAGTAGCACAAGAGCATAGACAGCGTGAATCACAGTTTAATGAAAAGACAGAAATGTCCTTGCCGACAGACTCCTCAGATGTTTCAAAGCTTCTTGCAGCTTAACAAAATATGGATAGGTCAGTAAGCACATTGATTTCCAGTGCAGTGCTCGCCACCTCAGTGCTAGAATTCTGATAAAAGCGGATGATTTAGGGATGATTCTTGTTAAAGCCAATCAACAAGAAGCAAAGACCTACAACTCAATTTACCACTTTGTGTGTGTGTGTGTGTGAGAGAGAGAGAGAGAGAGAGAGAGAGAGAGAGAGAGAGAGAGTACGAATAAAAGCACAGTTTAAAAAGATGTTCCTTGATCTCCCTCACATTCCCTCTTTGATGAGCAATGCATGAACTGTTAATTTAGGCTAATTCTTCCATGGATTAGACCCTCCTCTTTGCATTGAAAATAGGAGGGATAACTGGAGACCACTCTGGCCTGCACTAATCCATTGAACCCCGCCTTTTTACTCCTCTCTCTCTCTCTCTCTCTCTCTCTCTCTCTCTCTCTCTCTCTCTCTCTCTCTCTCTCTCTCTCTCTCTCTCTCTCTCTCTCTCTCTCTCTCTCACATGCAGGTGGTGAAGACCAGACAGTGCTAGGGGATTAGCAGGCTGTTATAACACACAAGGTGCCAATTAAGCGCTGTTGGTGCCCAGAATAGAAGGAGAGCTGGCGAAAATGTATGCTGCGCACATATCAATATGTAATATCATCAGGTCTGGACTGGGACTGAAAAACGGCCGGGGATTTTGAAACGCAGACCGGCCCACGACCGTGTATTATTATTATATATATTAATTTTTTGGCATTATGCCGCGGCCGTTTGTCCGGACATTCAGGAAATCTCCCGACTCTCCCAACGGCCAGTCCGACCCTGAATGTCATCATGCTGGCATGCCATAGTTTACATTACCTCAGGCCTACTGTCACCCAAACTCACCCCAAAACAGGCCAGTCCAATTTGCCTTTTTAAGGGCTCAAGTGCTCAAATTAGCATAAGTGGTTAACACAATTGAATGCAAAAACCAGAACAAAAGTGATATCTGTTTGGAGTCCAGGGCACGAGTGAAAGGGGGGTGAGGAGGGGGTGAGGAGGGGGTGAGGAGGGGGTGAGGAGAGGGATAAGAGTTTTCGTTGATGGATGAGGCTGCATTGGAGTGTTAAAGACAAGGTTGAGAAGGTCATGGATGGACAGGAGATGTAAAGATGTGAAGGCAATCCTTCGTGTCTGTCACCCCGATGAGAACACGCCTCGTCCAGCCAAACATGTCAGCGATCTGTCCAGACAGACAGATCACTGAACGCACGGTCTGGGACACACACCCTCAGTGTGTGTATCTGAGAGTGTGTGTATCTGAGAGTGTGTGTGTGTATCTGAGAGTGTGTGTATCTGAGAGTGTGTGTTTGTTTAATTCAATCTATATGTGTGGAAGCCAACAGCTGCTACCTTTACCAGCAAGTACCCTCCCACTTACACTGAGCTCTGTCACACACACACACACACACACACACACACACACACACATACATACATACACGCACACATGCTGAGCAAGCCCATTCTCAGCTACACGTTACCAAGCCAATCAATGTGTCCCATTGTCTGTCAAGGAAGAATCAATGCTTGTATCTTCTGTCGGTTTGGATAATGACAGAAGTAAATACTGCATTACCAGAACATCATGACTTCACTTCCTGCCCCTGCTGTTGTATAGAGCTGGCCTGCAAGTAGCTCATTTAATCAAAGTAACATGCCAATTGATGGCAATTTTGTGAGCTTGTCTGTGTGTGTCTTTGTTGGGATATTGGGGTGATCCGAAGACCCTCCCGGCTCGCACGCTATTGGACGCAGTTTGAAAGATGCATGGATGCTCGGCCAATCGGTTCCCTTTGATTGCCTGCTGAGTTGAAATGGTAATTTGGGGTTCTGGTAAGGGGGTGAGTCTCTCTTTGTTTGTGTGGGTGTGACTCCATTCAGGGGAACATGGAGGCTTTGTGTGTGTGTGACCATGATGAGAGACAGAGATGATGGTGTTCAGACTGTGTACACCAATGCCCCCCCCCCCCCCCCCCTGTGAGGAATTTTTGCGTCTCTAGTATGGGTGTAGTGTGGCTTTGTCGTGTGTGTGCACGTGTGTGTGCGTGAACGTGTGTGCGCGTGCACGCGTGTGTGTGCGCGTACACGTGTGTTGTGATGTGATGCGAACCCCTCTGACTCCCCTGTCAGCTCAGGTGATTGACAAGCTGTCGTTAGTCACCCGCCCCCGCATGCCGATCACGGCTTTGCACTGCATTCTGGGAAGAATCCGTTCTACAGAGAACAGATTGTCAGCAGAGAGAACCAGCACAGACTGTCCTCACTGAAGAAATGGGAAAGACAAGAGGGAGCAGAGAGAGGAAGCGATGGAACGGGGTGAGAAAGAAAGAGAGAGAGAGAGAGAGAGAGAGAGAGAGAGAGAGAGAGAGAGAGAGAGAGAGAGAGAGAGAGAGAGAGAGAGAGAGAGAGAGAGAGAGAGAGAGAGAGAGAGAGAGAGAGAGAGAACAGACAGACAGACAGACAGACAGACAGACAGAGGAACAGTGAGGAACAGAGATGCAGGGAGGAGAGAGAAAGATGACAGTATGGAGATTTAGGGAGGTGAAGAAATAGCTCTTCACAGGAACAGACTTGAAGACAGGAGGGTTGCGTAACTCCTGCTTGGCAGACCCAACACATCTCGCATGTTTGGAAGAGCAGAGGAGTGTAAACACAAACACATCCATGAGACAACAGGCCAGCGACACACTTTGTCAAACAAATCCCCGTGAACACACACACACGCACCACTGTCCAGCACCAGATGCAATTCCTCTGGTCAAACATCCTCTTCGGATCATATTACCGCTCTCCAAGTTATCGTCAGCATGTGTGTGTGTGTGACCTCATTGGCTGCTCTGTGTTGAGGGTTGGTGTCTGTGGCAGGCTGGACACTTCTGCTCTGCTGCACATCTCTGTTTGTGTTCAGCTCTCCTCTCTTATCGCAGTTCTGCCACTCAGCCGCTGTTCACACAGACTGGATGAATGAAGAGATGGTCAGACAGACAGGCAGCCACCGTGACAGACAGACAGGCAGGCAGACAAACAAAGAAACAGACAGACAGGCAGCCACCAAGACAGACAGGCAGCTACCGAGACAGACAGGCAGACAGACAGGCAGCCACCGAGACAGACAGACAGGCAGCCACCAAGACAGACAGGCAGACACCAAGACAGACAGGCAGACAGACAGACAGGCAGCTACCAAGACAGACAGACAGACAGATAGATAGATCTAACAGCATCAAGCGAACAGCAGAGCTGATGTCCCAGAGAGAGAGACACCTAGTGGTGTGACCCCAGTACTACACCACACATTCTGTTGCAAGGTCCAAACCTTTCGTCCCTGAGAAAACAGTTTTGAAAGAAAAGCTCTATTAACACAGCGGAATACTTCTTCAACAGTACGAAAACACATGAAAATAACTGGCTCTGGTACACGGTAACCAAGGAGACGGAGCATGGGCTGTTCTTCAGTGTTCTTCACGGAATGTTCTGCCTTCCTGGTGGCAGTACGGATCTTTCAGCAGTAGAACCTTTTGGAATGTAACAGCTGCTGTTGAATGAGGAACGTGAGCAGGTTCTCTATGCTGGCAGGTAGCTGGCCTGGGTCTGGGGTCAGAGTGAGAACGCAGCCTGCGGTAAGTCGAGAAGAGGACCCTGTAACCCCCCCCCCACACACACACACACACACACACACACGCATACACATATACATGTGCATACACATGTCCACGTACACACACATTAAAACAGATTGTGTTCTTTTGTTGCCATCGTGAAGCTTTGACTAGTATTAAACCCAGGTTCTTCTTCAATCTGTTCCTCCCTTTGATTTGGTCCCAGGCTTCAGGACTGACTCATGTCTGATCAGACACTGAGCTGTCCTCCATGATTCCTCTCTAGAACCAGTCCTAGTGTTCTAAAACCAGTCCTAGTGTTCTAGAACCAGTCCTAGTGTTCTAAAACCAGCCCTAACGTGCTAGAACCAGTCCTAGTGTTCTAAAACAAGTCCTAGGGTTCTAGAACCAGTCCTAGCATTCAACAACATTGCTGAGTCAGAGTTTCCTTCTCAAATCAAATCAAACCAAGTTTTATTTTGTTTATTTTTGTTATTGTGGTACTTTTTACCAGCAGTGACACATCAGTCTTCACATAGACACATAGAACTGCATCTCTTTGAATGGGTTCATGTTAATCCCATGACACTCCTCTTTATAGATTGCTGTCTGTCTGTCTGTCTGTCTGTCCATGTCTTTATTCATTCCGCCTGTGTGTCTGAACAGTATGTGTTCTCTGACAGACTTTGTTATTCATGTTGGAGGCGACTGTGGAGATGAGCTGAGAAAGAACATCTGTCAGGTTTTCACAAGCTATTAAGACGATGGCCCTTCTGTCAGACCTTCCCACTGTGTTTGTCTGTGTGTGTCTGTGTGTCCTTCTGTACTGTGTGCGAGTGTGTGTGTGTGTGTGTGTGTCTGTGAGGCAAACAGGCTGACAGTGATAGATCAAAGGAACAGAGAGCAGTCCACTTCAACACATAATTATTTCTAATTACAACTAATTGCCTTTTGGACCAAACTGGAATCTAAGTATGTCTACTAGCCTCCAGGGCTTTCTTCACAAACACACGTGTGTGCACGCACATACTCACACACAAACACACATGTTTGTTTTCCTATTATTTACTAACCTTAACCCTTCAGTAGTTATGACCCAATATTTCTAACCCCAATCCTAAACACCCCAGAAGTAACACTTGAAGTTGTGAGGAAATGGTCACACAAACACACATTTTACACCGACGGGGAAAAGTTTCTCGTTGTGTGAGGATTGTTTTTTGGTGTAAAGAGAAGAGAGTCTTGCTCCTAAAGGGTCGTGTCTCCACTACTTACTGCAAAAGAAGACGATTTTAAACACCTGTTTTTTTTTCTCTAGAATTCCTAATGTAATTAGGAAGAGATTCAAGTAGGAGGTGTTTAAAACAGAGAAGCCCAGTGTCTGACCTCACACATTCAAAAACAATTTGGTAAATCTTTTAACTAAAAAGAAAACCTCTCACTATTCATCTGGGTCAGACTATCACTGTGTGAAGGAGGACAGGAGGACCATTATTGAGGAAGATAATCATTTTGTGGGACTTCGGGGGCACTTTGGAGACCGTTTTCCCATTGGGAATTCTTTCATGACGGAGAAGAAGAGTGATTTTCATCACCAACCGCAGTTTATCTGGATTTCAAGCATGAGTTTGTGTATGCCACGGATGCCAAGGCAGGTCCATTCTATTGTGTGTCTATGTATTCTCTTTGTGTCTATCTATTAAGTATACATGTCTGGATTATGTGCGTGTGTGTGTGTGTGTGTGTACGTGTGTGTGTGTGTGTGTGTGTGCGTGTGTGTGTGTGTGTGTGTGTGTGTGTGGAGAGTGAGAGAAGGCTTAACCCTGCCTACATTCTGTACATTTCCACTTTCTATGTGAGGGGACCATCCGTTCAGGTCCCACACACAATCTGTTTCTCAAAACCACATATTCATGGTTCTTTCAAGTTCTTCAACCAGAAGGGCTTCTCAACACTGAAACAGCCCTCCAGATCCACCTCCTTCCCCTCCCTCTCCTCCATCCCTCCATCCCCCTCTCCTATACTCAGTGATTGTCTTTCTTGGTGAGGAGGCTACAATGGTAACTTCAACAATAGCCCCTTCCCCTCCCCCGCCCCCTGCTCTCTCTTCAGAGAACACAGGCTGAAGAGGCCGTCTCTCCTCTTTATGGTGTCTTAGGGGCATATGGCAGAGAGACACTGCAGGATAAGTGGCCACTGCAAGAATTTGAGTCATTCAGAGAATCTTCTTCATTGATAAGAAACAGAGACTCCTCCCCCATTACCCCCATTTACCCTCTCTTCACACACACACACACACACACACACACACACACACACACACACACACACACACACACACACACACGCATACACACTCTTACACAGGCACACACACACACAAAGGGACATGCACACACACACATACACACTCTTACACAGGCACACACGCAAAGGGACATGAACACACACACACACACAGCCATCCTTGCTCATCACAGATATAATCAGTAGCAGATTGTTCTTTGAGGATGATCCACTACCAGGAGTGGGGGGAGGTGAGTGTGTGTGTGTGGGGGGGGGGGGGGCACACTGGTTCTATTGATGCTACTTAGTGGGGGAGGGTGTGGGGGAGGTGCTGGAGGGGGTGGGGGAGGGGTGAGGTGCTGTGTGAGTTGGGGGAGGGCATGAGGGAGGTGGAGGAGGTGGTGTAGGGGTGAGGTGAGGGAAGGAGTGGGGAGGGGGTGGGTGAGCTCATGCATCTTGCTCTTTCCCTGTCTTTCTCTCTCTCTCTCATTTCAATTCAATTGGCTTCATTAGCATTAAGGAACAAATGTTCATATTGCCAAAGCAACGGTGGAACCACAGAAACAGTATTCATACCATTACTATGGAAGTCGGTATACTATTAATGTTACCAAATCTCTCTCTCTCTCTCAGTGTGAGCAGCTACAGGAGAGACAGTAAATCCATGTGCAGCTGAGTGGTGAGCAGGTCATCAGGTCTCCATCACGGCCTGCTTCTGCTGTGCTGACACACCTCAGCGTGACGGGGGGACGGGGGGACGGGGGGTTGTGCTGAGACAGCAATCAGGACATAGTGTGTGTGTGTGTGTGTGTATGATGCTTTCATGAGTCTGCCTGTCTGTCTGTGTGTAGACATGCTCGATGCGGTGCAGAGGAGCGCGCTCAGTAGCTCTCAGGGGGGCTACCACCCCCCCGCCCCCCCCAGCCAGATCACAGTTGTCAATCAACATAATAGATCTTCCCCTCGGCGCCCCTCCCACCCCTGTGCCAATCAGATCCCGACCCCCCCTCCCCTCCCCCACACCACCTCCCCCCTCCCCCACACCACCTCCCCCCTCCCCACACCCCCGACCCCCGGCCGCGACCCGCCCTCCCTGCGGTTCATCCGTCAGCCAGACAGGTAGGCCTTCGTCCATCACCCCCCCGCCCCTGCCCCCCACCTCCAGGATGAGGACCGCCTCGGTCAAACAGATGGAGGACCTTCGTCCCCCCGGGCCCTGAGGCCGGCTCTGTAGCCCCCCTGGGCCCTGAGGGCCGGCTCTGTAGCCCCCCTGGGCCCTGAGGCCGGCTCTGTAGCCCCCCTGGGCCCTGAGGCCGGCTCTGTAGCCCCCCCTGGGCCCTGAGGCCGGCTCTGTAGCCCCCCTGGGCCCTGAGGCCGGCTCTGTAGCCCCCCCGGGCCCTGAGGCCGGCTCTGTAGCCCCCCCGGGCCCTGAGGCCGGCTCTGTAGCCCCCCTGGGCCCTGAGGCCGGCTCTGTAGCCCCCCTGGGCCCTGAGGCCGGCTCTGTAGCCCCCCCGGGCCCTGAGGCCGGCTCTGTAGCCCCCCCGGGCCCTGAGGCCGGCTCTGTAGCCCCCCTGGGCCCTGAGGCCGGCTCTGTAGCCCCCCTGGGCCCTGAGGCCGGCTCTGTAGCTCTTTAGCCCGATCCGGCCCAGATCCTGACAGCCGCTGACCAACCACAGATGTTCAGACGAGCGGTCGGCCGAATGTAATGGTTGAAATCTACACGTGAGGAGAACTAGTGTCCTGGCCACATCATCGAGCTTTAAGTTTCACTCGATCCTCGACGTCCAACCTCATCCGCAACGTATCTTTCACATCTTCACACAGATGGTGAGAATTAGGATTATTAAAAAGGCACCTCCACATATTAAAAGGTGAAATCCTCCCAAACATCCACCCTGTCTCAGTGTCAGCAGCCTTGTCTGTCTGGGTGCGGCCCAACTGTTTTTACTGGCTGCCTGCCTTGTTATGAAGGTCACAACCCTTACCCTGACCACACCTACAGCTGTGAGATGTTCATATTCAAATGTTAGTTTTAATGTAGGTTTGACGTTTTTATATGTATCTCCATTTATTTATCCGGTCATTGAAAAAGATGCCGACTTTCATTTTTGACAATCCATTCAAAAGGGACCCTGCGTCGCCCCCTTCTGGAGATGTGGTGTAATACAGCCTGTGTTCGCCTGTTTCAGTAGTTGACCGGTAGATGGCGCTCGTACGTTGTGAGTGAACCCTTCAGATTATTGAGCGAAAAGGACAACAGGTTTGACATCGCATGCTAAAGCAGAAATCTCCGGTAAACCAAATATTGTTCTAGGGAATGAGGAAAGATGAAGGAATGCCTGGAAAACAAATATTGTTTTAACCATTGAAATAACGTCATTGTTTGAGATTGTGTGTGTGTGTTATTGTGTTATTTCTATTTTTATCGTATTTATATCATTGATTATATTTGTTTCTCAAACACACGCCTACAGACACGCGCACCCCCCGAACACAAACGCGCACATGACATATACACTCGCACAGACACACGCACTCACACACACACACACAGACACACTCACACACACACACACACACACTGTCACACACACACACGGTTTCCTCTCCAAATCTAAACAAACCAAGGTCTGTAGAAGCAGCAGGAGTGTTCTAGATCTATAAACAACATCAGGTATCAAAGTCAAAATAACAATACTCCCAGAACTTCCGGTGACATGTGAGTGTCCTTGTCTACTTCATCCTCTGTACCTGGGGAACAAACACACACACACACACACACACACACACACACACACATGCCTTATCTGCGCTGGCCTCTGGCCCTTTGTGACATATTGCTTGTCTAAGGGGCTTTACAGAAACATTCTTAATTCACGTAAAACACACATTGCAGCTTCCATTCGGAGCATGAATACACCTGATCCTTAGAAGCAGTACAAATCTCTGTGTTTATAGTGATTTAAACCGTAATCAGATATCAGGGCAAAATGACAATATTTTCGAAATCATGTCTAGACAGGCTGAACCAATCTCACCCATGTAACCTCTATGTTTACCTCCGGCTTAATCATTACCCAGCTATATGGCAGCTCGCTCTGAGGTGAAGCTATGCACGGTTCTCTACATGAACCGTTAATGAGTTTGACGCCCGTATGTTCCACTGGAATGTCCTTTGGTTGGAGACCTGCTTTAGTTGTCATGTTCAGAGTAGTGTGAACCATTCCCATGGTTGACCTTGTCACCTTTTCAACCCTAAACTGAGTTCATGGGATACTAGTTCAGACACCAGATCGGTTACAGAGAGACTGGCTGACATGGGGGATCTAAGGTGGAGAACTGACACTGTGGACTTCTGTTTCCCACATTTGTATTTTCAGATGATGATGACGGGGGTCAGATGGCTGAGCGGTTAGGGAGTCGGGCTAATAATCAGAAGGTTAATGGTGCAAAAGGAAGTTGTGTCCTTGGGCAAGGCACTACACCCTACTTACCTCGGGGGGAATATTCCCGTATTTACTGTAAGTCGCTCTGGATAAGAGCGTCTGCTAAATGACTACATGTAAATGATCCATCCACTGCCTATTGAGGAGGTTTCAAACATCTCATCATTCCATGATTCTACTCACAAGCTGGTGCTGAGTTTGCAGCTGAATGCTGGTAAAGAACGGCTCCTGAGAGCCCATTAGAGCCAGAAAGAAACCCTGACATGAGAGAGAGAAGTGGTCTCAGAAACAGACAGTCCGGGTTTCATCACTGGTCTGGGGGAGAAGGCCAACAAGCAAGCTGGGCTTAACTGGACTGGTACTGGTCGTGCATTTCAACATGCCCTTGCACAGGAAAATCCCCAACCGCAATTCTTTAATGAATGGTTAAATTCATGATGATGTTACAAGACGATTATGATTGGATTAGGCCAGGCAGAGTTCAGCCCTCGAGGGTAGGGCGGGGGTTATATTATTGGAGTGAACTGTGCTTGGTATGTATTTAATTACCAAGATCATATACTGTAAAAGCTAGTTATTAAATGAGATTAACACACAAGTATGTGTACCACACACACACACTTGTGCGCATGACCATGTGGATGAATGTAATGTGTGTGTGCGCCTGATTGTGTGTGTGTTTGATTGTGTGTGTTTGATTGTGCGTGTGTGGACCTTAGTGAGAGAGTGGGGTGATATGGTGTCACACTGAATTCACTCCCTATTATTCTATTGTTATTTAATCCTTCCTCTCAGGCAAGCTGCAGCTGAACTTGTCACAGTACTGCATCCAGACCCAGCAGATAATTGACAAATATAAACACCACATGCTTTCTTTAATCTGTGTTTATGGCTCAACATGATTTGTTTGAATAACTCCAAACCTAACTTGACCCTTTCTGGTTTTGACATGATCCAGAGTTGCACATTGCCCTGTTGCAAGGTGGAGAAATCGAGACGTTTATGGACCATCGAAAGGCAGAGGACGAGACCAGCAGTTACATCACGCCAGCGACGTCAGCTCTCCAATGTACACAGTGACATCACCGTTCATGGTCATGGTTACGGTGTTGTCATGGAGGTCAGAAAGTCAGATGCTGCTGCAGTCTCACTGCCCCTGGGCCACATTGACACCATTGCTGTGGACTTCGGTCCTCTCAGCTGAGTTCTCTAAACAGCGCACCCAACACATCTGAAGGCTTCATATCAGCTGCCTTGACTTCCAGGAGATAAGCTCGAAGAATTAAACATGAACCCATGGCATCTGGCTGGCTTGTCTGAAGTTGGAGAGAAGGATGACATGAAAGGGATTTTTTCAGAGCCCCCCCCCACCCTCAATCTTTCCTGATTTTCTCAGTCGTCTTACATACAGCTTTCTGAGAATTGGAAGAGTCGAATGAGTGTATGACCATTAGAAACAGTGCTGTGGTTTGATACGTAAATGGACCTTGGTGTACAGTGTGTCTAGATTTTAAATACTACTGTAAAAATATACTGGTACCCCTCCAGTCAGCTGTTACTGTTACTTCATCTTCCACTGACCCACCCCTCACACACACACATGTGCAAATCTAAGAGCGAGCCAATGCTGACACCAGTTTCAACGGTACAAGCCAAAACGATCTGTAAAAGTTGCAGAGAGAGAGAGGGCGAGAGAGTGAAAGAGTGAGAGTGAAAGAGCGAAAGAGAGAGAGAGACAGAAAGTGAGAGAGACCCAAATAGAGAACTAGAGAGAGACAGAGAAATAGAAAAAGTTAGAGAGAGAGAATGAGAGAGAGAGACAGACAGAGAGCGAGAAAGAGAGAAAAAGAGAGAGAGAGAGAGAGATGGCCTCCCCTGGTTTGTTGAGTCTTCTCTGAATCCTACCAAGTGATCGAGAATTCTGAGGCTCGATCGAGTTCAAACAAAGCTTGCAGGCTTTGACGCCCCACTGGTCCCCATCTCGACTTTGATCCTTAGTTTCATGTGGAAATGCTTATGTTTTTATAATCATGCAAAGGTCAAGCGGCAAACAATTAGTTGTCTGAGAGCACACAGCACAGTTCTAAGTAATGGTTCTCGTTAGAAAGTCTGGGCGTTCCAACCAGGTCGACCACGTGCAGCTTTTCAAGGTCTTGACTCGAGACATTTCAGCCCCAGTTCATGTAACGTTGTTTCAAACTCTCTGAAAACGCTACTTTCTCTGCGTCTGCATGAATGTATCTTTATATCACAGGATTTGAGGCCGACACATGACAACGGCAAGTATAAAGGCACTCTGAGATGACACTAGACATGAGGACTGTGGTGGCATGGAACACGGGGTGCTTACACATGATAACTTTACACATGATAACTTTACACATGAGAACTTTACACATTAGAATCTTACAGCAAGTCTTTTACACTTGAGAATTGTGTTCCTTGTCACTCGTGACAACGTAATGTCACCAACGTCACACCACTCTGATCAAACATTCCAAAGGTTTGATTTATTATATACCTACAGCAAAGCTTCGAATAAACAGTGTTGTGATCACAGTTTACTCTCATTCATCTTTTACCTTCAGCAAAGCACCAAAAAACAGAAATAGAAATGCATGGTTAATCTGGTCAGTGTTTGACAAAGGAGAGAAACACAAGAGGGAAAAGTGAGAGGGGGAAAGAGAGAGAGAGAATGTGTTTGCGTCTGTGAACTGTGAGTCCACAAAGGTTCCACTCCACAGAACACAATGCACAGAGCTGGACAACTCCCCCTCTGCACCCTGCTCTCTCCCTCCTGCTCTCCCTCCTGCTCTCTCGCCTGCTCTCTCCCTCCTGCTCTCCCCCCTGCTCTCTCCCTCCTGCTCTCCCTCCTGCTCTCTCCCCTGCTCTCTCCCTCCTGCTCTCCCTCCTGCTCTCTCGCCTGCTCTCTCGCCTGCTCTCTCCCTCCTGCTCTCCCCCCTTGCTCTCTCCCCTGCTCTCTCCCTCCTGCTCTCCCCCCTGCTCTCTCCGCTGCTCTCTCCCCTGCTCTCTCCCCTGCTCTCTCCCTTCTGCTCTCCCCCCTGCTCTCTCCCCCTGCTCTCCCCCTCCTGCTCTCCCCCCTGCTCTCTCCCCTGCTCTCTCCCTCCTGCTCTCCCCACTGCTCTCTCCCTCCTGCTCTCCCCCCTGCTCTCTCCCCTGCTCTCCCCCCTGCTCTCTCCCCCCCTCCCCCCCTCTCTCCCTCCTGCTCTCTCCCCCCCTCTCCCCCCTCTCCCCCTCCCCCCTCTCCCCCCTGCTGCCCCCCCCCCCTCCCCCCTCCCCCCCCCTCTCTCCCCTGCTCTCCCCCCTGCTCTCTCCCCCCCTCCCCCCCTCTCTCCCTCCTGCTCTCTCCCTCCTGCTCTCTCCCCCCCCCCCCCTCTCTCCCCTGCTCTCCTCCCTACAGTCCTACCTTCTCAGCTCTGTGATATATGGCTGTATTATATATACAGTACATAAAGTACCAAGACCTCCTGACTTCCACCTGTGGAGCTTTTGCCATGACGCACAGCTGGCTTGACCTCACAGACAACTTTAGCATGCACCGCATAGCGTTCCACTCACACGCAATGTGTTTGGCAACAAACTCTTCCTCTTTTGTCCTCTCTCTCCCTCCCTCACAAACACACACACAAGCACAGACACATGAGACAGAATCTAAACTCAGAGACCATGTTTTGACAGGCACATGGGCACACTTGTGTGACGCATGAGTGACATAAGGACTGTGAGAAAGGTAAAAGATCATTAAAAACTCACACTCCGTGTGCATGCAGGTGCATGTATATGTGTGTGTGTTTGTGTGTGTGTGAAGATCCTCATTCTTCATCATCCTCCTTGCCCTTTCTCGTTGTTAGAGGGCCATTCAGAGATAGCTCTTAATCCAGCCCACAGCCAGTCCGACTGTTCAGAGCAGGGAGAGGAGCCCTCCTCGGTAAAACGAGACACTGGGAAAAACCCAGGATCAAGCTCGGGGTCTCCAAGGAGACCTGTCTCCAAGGAGACAAGATAGACGCTGTATGGAGCTCTTTGTGATCATGTAAGAGAAGGTTTGATCTGTTTCACTGAAAAAGGACAGGACCCCTGGGTTAGGCCCAGCGCTGAGAAAGAAACAGTGTCTCTAACCACACCTTAGGAGTTTTCCTTGGCTGCCGCCTGTGTTAGCTCACCCTGGAGCAGCAGGTGGGAAACCCGCTCCTGGGCCCTCACTGTTAACCCCCCCCTGTTTACAACACCCCCGGAAGAATCTTACTTCTGCCAGCTCCCCAACAGCATTTTTATGAAACACAGCAGGTGTGCGTGCGGGTTTAAATCTGCCAAGAATTCAGTTATACCTACAGGACATCATCCAGCTGCATGCAGCAACTCGAGCGCTTGGCTCAGTGAAATGAGGTCGTCTCGTGGGAAATGCAGACCGTTCCTTGAGCCTGAGCTCCGAAATACTGTTCGAACTATGCCCTTCTGATCCTTGATTTTCTACTGCACTTTTCACATGCACTATTTGCATGTCGCTTTGGATTTAAGTGTCAGTTGAATGAATAATACATTATGTGAATGTGTGCTGGCCCTTATGCACCATTGAAAGAGGTTTTCCTGAAAGTTCGCATAGTATGTGTTTGGAGAAGGAGTACAGAAAAGTAAGAGGAAAACTTCACTCAAGCAACACACATCCGATTCCTCTTAGTGTGTCTGCTCGTTTAGACAGACACATTATCGGCCTCTGCACCGTCTAGAAAGAATGAATACCTACAATTACCTTACAAAGATGTTCAGTTTGCGTCCAAGGTTACAGCTATCAGCATTGGCAATGACGGTAAACGCTAGATTTCAACATGCACAGGGCATCGCTTGCTTCACGCCCTAAACTCTGATGACACTCAACAAGGTTGTTGAAGCTGATACAACAGACGAATTGACATTTGGGTGTTTCATTGCATTTAATTGAATGCGTTGATTAATTCATCCTTAAAATGGAGCAATCAAAGTTGATGTCACCTTCTAAATTGACCTGTGTGTCCTCTGGTTTGGCCCAGTAGCAGAGATAAAGCTTTATTTACTAACACTAGCAGTACCGTTTTATCTTATCTACATTTGACCCTCATTGATCTGTGTGTGTGTATTGCCCCAATGTGTGTACATATGTGTGCATGTGTGTGTATGTGTGTGTGGTCTGACAGTCTGAACTTGACACTGTGGCACTAGAGGTTTCAGAGTTTAGTTTTTTGGTAAGTGGGAGAGTCCCTTTCTGAGATGGCAAATGTGTGTGTGTGTGTGTGTGCAAGTGTCCACGTGGCAATCTTCACAACCTTCACACACACAGACAGGTATTCAGGGTCCATGCTGTCCGATCTGTGTGCTGTACATACTTTGTGTACACAGCTCAACTGGAACATACGTTCATGCCCACACACTGTAAGCCACTCAGCAAACAGTTTTCCCAGACGTATGGGCCTACCTATAGAACCATATTACAAGAGACATTGGACCTTCTGTGTGCTTGACTGCAAGTGAAAAATGTCAGTGGAGACTGCAGCTAAAATGAAGCTTTTTTAGCTTCATTGTCCATCGCATATCTGACATACTGTGCAGCAACTTGTTATATTTGTTATTATTGTCTAGCATGATCATTATTTAGAGGACATATACTGCAACACGGTGACAACCTATGATTGTGATTAAATACCTTATTTTTCTCTTACACACAGACAGACATACAGACAGACACAAACACTTCTAGCAGAAATGTTTGTACGCTATTCAATTTCAAAATAAACTACTATAGGACACCGTGCTTTCCGTTGTTCTAGCCAAGCCCGCCCAGAAGGGCGTGGTAAGCGATTGGAAGAAGATGGTCCGTTAAAAAGGGGCGGGATCAGGTCCAAGTACATCTTTGAATGGCAGTTCTCTCATCGTCAGTAGAGAAATTTATTGTGTGTTGCGCGGATCTCTTGTCGAAGATTAATATTTCAGTTTGATAGCATTTTCAGAGACTATTTATTTGTTTAGTGATATGGCCAAAGGCGAAGGAGCGGAGCACTATTCCAACGCGAGTCTGCTGAGCAAACCTGGCAGTCCAGATGGCATTAAACTAGCCGGCAAGGTACGCTCATTCATTCTTTATTCATTTTGTTCTCAATGAATTAAAATATTGTTAGCATTTGATCTACCATGATATTACAGGGGGGGAAACGTGTGAAAGTAAATACTGAATGGAGAACGTGTCATCGAACCGGCGAGTTCACGTCTCGTGGGCGTGTGTAGGCTACTGGTGGTAGTAGTAGTAGTTATATCGTAAAAGACCCACTGAAATGGGGTGGAGAAAGCAAATGCATGGAACTGGAACGGCAACGTTAGCTGATTTACTATAGCTCTAAATCACTCTTCTCCAACTAAGGATTCGTTTCCAAAACAACAACAGCAACAAATGAGTATCGTTTTATGTTGTTGTAGAACATCGTTTATGTGCGACATATCATCATCCTTTTTTTCAGTGATATTAACGCTGTAACATTCAGTGGCTTTTACCCCGCCCTGTCATTTAATCGTTTTTTCACATTAACTTCATACATTCGTTTTTTCTTACATGGATTAATTCTCACAGAAATAGTATTTTTTTTATGGCATTGTATTTATTTGTTTCTTTGATGTGTATACACATTTCTTCTATTTTTTTCCTCGGGATCTCTGGTTGGGGGATGCTTGTGTTGCCGGTAGAGCTACGTGTCATTCAGACGGCGGCACGAGCGCCATAGTAAGCTAAAAAGTGTAATCTATCAGTTGCCCTTCCAATTTTGATCATCAATAACCAAATAAAAAAACATTATAGATTTTGTCTGGGGTCATAAATTCAGTAAGACTTAATCACTTAAACATATTAGTTTCTTATATGTTAAAAGGCACGTGGGGCTTATTTATTTTTAGACTAGGCTATATGGGACGACAGCTTGAGTTGGTGTCCTATTCTTTAGGGGGCTACGTTTTGGAATGAGGCTGTTTGAAAGGTGGAAGGAGTGGAAAATCTCCCTGTCACTCACACACATTATTTATTACTCACCCTGGATCACCTCCCTGAGAAGTCAAGCTTGACAGACACATTTTCTTGCCATTGACTTACGTTTTTTAGATACCAGTCTATGGAAGAAATGCTTTACATTAAGTCCTCGTCCAGACCTCTCTTCCAATCTTCCCTATGACCAGGGTTATACCACAGACCAGGGTTATACCACAGACCAGGGTTCACTATTGTCAAGGTCAATCTGTACATTGAATATGTCCTTCTCTACCAGGGTTATAAAGGGGATCGTGTTTCATGTCGAACAAACGTTCAGGGAACAGTGGGTCGTGTCATTAGACCAAGTGACGGTGATTGTCCTGTCATCACCTGATGTGATGATCATATATATCACCTGATGTGATCATCATATATATCACCTGATGTGATAATCATACAGGTGTTCTGCATCTCAGGCTCCATCAGTAGGTCATACGGCAGCATTGGTCTCTGTCTGTGACTTAGCGTCAACACTCAACGTAGCCTAGGTCCGAACACCATCGTTCCGTAGCGTTAGTTAGTACTTTGTCCTTTATGCATCCACCTCTAGGATTAAACATGTACCCTAAGTGAGAGTCTGATCTGTTGTCTGTCGGAAAACAGCATTTTGATTGGCCGTGGAGGGAAGGTGGAGGAATGGGTTGTCAGGTGCCCCTGACAACCCATTGGCCGGTAAGCCGTATTGAGTTTTCAAACTGTCGGTTACAAGCCGTACCTGTGAGGGGAAACAACAGTCAAGTGAGACCTTCCCCGGCCAACAGGTGTGTGTGTGTGTGTGTGTGTGTGTGTAACTGCTCTGTTAGAGGACAGGCAGTGATTGTTCTGTGGTAACTTTGGCCCTGGCATGGGCTTGCCTTGCTGGCAAAGATAATCAGTAGCTTAATCAATATTCATTATCAATAGCTTGTTCTGCTGGTTTGAAGCCGCATCTGATTGTGGTTTTAACAGAACTGACCTGTTCTTTTCCAGGAAAACCAGTCGTTTTGATCAGTTTCTCTCTTTTCTCAACATTGCTTCACGTTAGTGTTGTTTTTAGAAGACTGAGGTGAGAACCTTTTGTGTAGGTTTAGGTTAGCACAGGCTAGCAAATGTGAGATGTGGTTTCAGAGTAGTCATTTCAAGAACTGGGGTAAGCCTGCGGATGGCGTAAAATGCCTCCAGCTATTAGCTAGCCCGCAAAAAGGCCCCAGACTGAAAAAGGATCAGCCCTCGCAAACCGAACCTCCAAAGTTCTCCCAGATGGGGTTTTTAACGATATCACATGTTCCTGGATAAGACAGAAGTTGACCCTTTCCCTGCCGTTCTGTGGGAGTCAGATGGCTGGAGCGGTTAGGGAATCGGGCTATTAATCAGAAGGTTGCCGGTTCGATTCTGGCTGTGCGAAATTATGTTGTGTCCTGGGGCAAGGCACTTCACCCTACTTGCCTCGGGGGAGAATGTCCCTGTACTTACTGCAAGTCCCTCTGGATAAGAGCGTCTGCTAAATGACTAACTGTAAATCTTCTTCCTCCTTCCCAGCATGAGACGAGGAACCGGTTGTCGGTGTGCAACAAGTTGTGCTACGCTGTCGGCGGAGCCCCCTACCAGATCACAGGATGCGCTCTCGGCTTCTTCCTCCAGATCTACCTTCTGGACGTGGCCCAGGTGAGTCATCTGCCTGGTCCTGTTTCAAACCCTCACAGCCTTCTGTGGGGAACCACCTGACCATTCACACTTGATTACTTTAAGACCTGATGGAACCTTGCACCTATCCCTAGAAGACCCCATAGCAGTGTGACCTGCACATCGGCATTTATTATGTATTGGCTGGTATGCATGGTTCTTGGGCACCGGGCACTGAATGATCCCCCCTCCTCTCGCCATACACACACACACAGGAACTGTGTGCTGAGTGACTCCATTGCTCGCCAAGAATGGAACCATTGTTCAGGAAAATGAAGAGGTTGAAACATTTATTTTCTTTTTTTTTGTGTGTGTAATTAACTCTGTGGGGGCCACTCTGTGGGGGCCACTCTGGGGGGGCCACTCTGGGGGGGCCACTCTGGGGGGGCCACTCTGGGGGGGCCACTGTATCGCCAGAAAGCTAACTGAGGCTTATCCCAAGCAGGGCAGAGGAGAGAGGAGGCAGAGGGTCTGGCTTTAATGGGTTTTGACGTTTATCTTGTAAGATGGTGCGCAAGTGGACAGCTTCCCAGGGCCGGCTTTGTTCTGTTGCTAAGATCAGTGATTACGAGTCATCCAGCCGGCACAGCATCCAGCCGGCACAGCATGGGGGGCCACAGGCCAAGACCACGGTCGGACAGTTCAGACTCATTTGTCCGCTGTGGGATTTTGCTGTGTCACTTCTGCTAGAGTCCTTAACCGTTATACAGATGTATAATCATGTGATCTTTTTAACAAAAATCGAATGGCTGTCTGTTTGCGTTGAAATATATGGGTTTACATATTATGTAGGCTGCCTACTCTAAGGGCTAGGATTTATACAGTAATCTCTTTTTAGCTATCTGAACATCAGCCACAGTCTCGGTGATCTCAGTGTTGCAAAGTCATTCTCCGAAAGCAGGGGTTGTGCTCGTTGTGCTTTGTGCTTGTATGTGTGGTATTCTACGGGGACGGACAGATGACTGGACAAGGGCATCACCAGAAATGATCAGGCCACGTGATTTCAACCAAACACTAGGTCATTGTTGACTGGGCCGACCAGGGCTGCGTTTCCCGAAAGCGTTGTAAGCCTAAATTGATCGTAGAATCCATCGTACGACGAATCTTAGTTTTACGGGCCGTTCCCAAAGACACCGTAGCTAAAGTGTCTCTTTAAAATTCGTAGCTCTTGAAAGCGCATAGATTAGCCTACTCCTTACGAGCATGTTTGGGGAAACGCACGTAAGAAATATCGATGGTTTCGTTAATTTTTCTCGATCGTTGCTACGATCCATCGTTATCGGGATCAGGTCTTAACACATCCGGTTCTGTTTCTCCTCTTTCAGCTGGACCCCTTCTATGCCTCCATCATCCTGTTCGTGGGCCGGGCCTGGGACGCGGTGACTGACCCCACGGTGGGCTTCCTGGTCTCCCGGAGCCCCTGGACTCGCTTCGGACGCATGCTACCCTGGTAGGTCCACTTCCTGTCAGCTAACAGCAGTTAGCTTAGCTCTCCACAAGTTTGGTCGCAAGCTAAAGCATGAAGGTTTCATTGAGTGACTCACAGCTTTAGTGGGGTGGAGTCTGGTGGTGTGACTGCTTGCATGTTGCTCGAAGCAGAGGGTTGGGTGCGTAGGGTTACTATAGTTCAATGTTGAAATGGAAGACTATAAAGTTTTTTTTTATTGCTTTTGGATTAAAAACACACTTTTATTTTCCATTTTTGGACCAAAATAAGATTAGGAAGGATTGAAAAGTAGAGAAAGCCAGGTGATTAAGGTATTTTTATTTTACCTGACATGCAGTTTCTTACTGGCATGTTCTTGGTAAATATAACTGATGGCTGCTAGGAGGCCCAGTGGGCTTCTCGTAACCCCCTCCCCCCTGGGTCTGTGTTGAAGCAATCATATTTTTTGACCTCTGACTGCGGAAACCACTCATTTACTATGGCCGGGTGGGGCAACACGTGTTCATGTTTCCAAACACAGTCCCCAGATGGACAGTGACAGCGTCACACAGCGTCACACAGCCTCACACAGCGTCACACAGCCTCACACAGCCTCACACAGCCTCATTCTCCGTGGCCCTGGAAGTGTGAAGGATACAATCCCGATGCTGCAAAGGATTGCTTGTCACGGCCGATGACCCAGTCACCTAGCGCCCCTCACACACACACACACACACACACAACCTCTCTCTCTCTCTCTCTCTCTCTCTCTCTCTCTCTCTCTCTCTCTCTCTCTCTCTCTCTCTCTCTCTCTCTCTCTCATCTGGACTCAATCGTCCACCGACCAAGTGGCTTGGAATTTGCTTCGCCAATCGAGCACTCAACTTAATCCTAATCATTCCGTTTTCTACGCATGTACCAAATCAGACGTGTTTCAGTTCGCAGTAAGACCCTGTCAGCCACGCTGAGCAAGCTCCCCACGGGCCGATCCTGCCGGCCGGGTTATGGGCCTCAATGGCCCCCTCTGTGAGGGAGGTGCAGCACAGAGTGTTTTGGGAGTTGAGTAAGTGGCTGGGGTACCTTCCACAGAGGCTGCACTCAGAGACGGAGGGACTCGCGCCCTCTGCTCCCTGCCAGACCTGCTGGGGAAACCTGAGGTGGAGATTGACAGGAGGGAGAAGAAACTAGGGGTGGGCGTGATGGTGTACGAACCAGATGCTGACTAGGCTTGTGTCAGTCGAGGGAGGGTGAGAAGGCTGGGAAAGACACGTGTTTGTGTGTGTGTTTGCATATTAAAATATCTGTGGTTGAAGGTAGTGGTATCTAGAACAGAGTAGGAGGGGGGTGGGGTATTGGCATTTGTCTGGTACAATCCTCTGAGAAGGACCATGGAATGTCCCTGTGATAGGGGGAGGGAGGGTGACAGGGTGAGGGAGGGTGACAGGGGGAGGGAGGGTGACAGGGGGAGGGAGGGTGACAGGGGGAGGGAGGGTGACAGGGGGAGGGAGGGTGACAGGGCGAGGGAGGGTGACAGGGCGAGGGAGGGTGACAGGGCGAGGGAGGGTGACAGGGCGAGGGAGGGTGACAGGGGGAGGGAGGGTGACAGGGCGAGGGAGGGTGACAGGGGGAGGGAGGGTGACAGGGGGAGGGAGGGTGACAGGGGGAGGGAGGGTGACAGGGTGAGGGAGGGTGACAGGGGGAGGGAGGGTGACAGGGCGAGGGAGGGTGACAGGGGGAGGGAGGGTGACAGGGTGAGGGAGGGTGACAGGGGGAGGGAGGGTGACAGGGGGAGGGAGGGTGACAGGGGGAGGGAGGGTGACAGGGTGAGGGGGGCTGGGTATAAACCATGGCAGCACAAGGACCCTGGTGGTTCTGGCATAGTCAGTTCCTTTATTTGTTTCCCTGTGGACAATTACAGTGAGCGCACACCTAAATGAGCGGAATTATTGATTCCTCTCTCTCAGTAGATGTGGATGTGCTTTTAATGTCATGTCCAAGTGGGGAGATGTAATGGAGGAAATGCTTTGACCAGTGGGTGTTTTTTCCTTTTCCTGGTATTGTGTGGCCTGTTTCAACACACAAAGCACCTTACTGTATGAGATTTAACAACTAGCAAAACCTTCAATCAAACACATTGTCTGAACATTCCTCCAGGAAGTCTGGAGGTAGGATGGGAGCTTTTAAACAAGCGTTGTGGTGTGTATTAATAATCTATTGGCAGAGTTTCTGTCAATCGTGCAGCTATGGTCGACTGTCAGAATTTAAAACGCAAGCATCTTCTATTTGTGCTTTGCTTTCAGCCTATACCGTGTCTAGATCCGAATGTAATCAAAATCTGGTTTATGGAATTTAGTGACGTAGATCAGACGAGTGTCAACTTGATATCTCAATTCTACTTGTGCAGGCAGAATATAAAGGAAAAGGGGACGGCCTGTTTCAGATTCCGGTCTAACGTGTTTTGGGGATGCCTAAGGGTGGGGGGAGGGGTGGAGGAGGAGAGAGGCCCCCATTGGTCCAGCCCACAACACACCACCTGCTGCAGCCAATGGCAGAGCGGCTGTGTGACTGTATAGACATTTTTGAAGGCTGACTGAGGAATCCAGGAGGTTACTATAGTTCAAGAGATGTGTGGTGGTGAGAAAGCCTGCCTGTTGCTTTGAGTAACTAGTAATACTAATGGTCTGTGTGTGTTTGTGTTGTAAATTTCACTCTTGTTGTTTTTGAAACCATGTAAAATGTTTATTTTTTTATTTTTTTACTTTTGTTGGCTGTTCATTCTTTTTGCATGAATTGCTTTGGATATAAATCGTTATCTTAAAGCAGGGTTCTCTAATCCTGGTCCTCGAGGGCCGCTGTCCTGCATGTTTTAGATGTTTCCCTGCTCCAGCACTCCTGTTCCAAATGAATGGGTTGTTATCAAGCTCTGTGGAAGCCTGGTAACGACCATTCGTTTGAATCAGGTGTGCTGGAGCAGGGAAACATCTCAAACATGCAGGACAGCGGCCCTCGAGGACCAGGATTAGAGAACCTGTCATAAAGTTAATGTTCATTGAATTTGCATAAGTCTACTCAGTCAGGTTTCCCAGGTTTATCCCACCAGCAACATTCACTCCTTTAAAAAAATAAACAGACTTAACTTGTCAATGGGGCTGTAAGACATTGTTAGGTGATGCATATTAGCATCTGAAGAGGTATACAGGCTAGGCTTAAGACAGCACAAATATAGGCTGGCTTTGCATTGTTTTTGTGTATACAGACCCACAATGGGTGCATTGGAGGACAAAATGGCCGCCATCATGCTATCTGCTTTAATCTTTTCCAAAGCCCATAAAAATATCTTATCTTTTTACTATATTTTTTTCTCGCCCAACTCCCATTTCCTATTCAATCTACTCTCTCTCTTTAAACCTGTCACTACATGCCCCGTTTCTTTTTTTTTCTTTTCAAGTAGGCTACCAGTTAGCATAGCTATTTTAGAGGACACTGTAATACGATATTTCAGGCTGGGCCTTGTCAGTCACATGCATCTGGTTTACAGTCTCAGTGTGGTGCTACAGGGTTGCCTTGCAGAGCTGGGATGGCTCAGGGCAGGCATCAGGGCGGGCAGCCTTCACATCTGATTGCAGTCTATATTTGGCGGTGTGTAGTTCGGCACGCACACACACACACACGCAACCTTTGCGCTGTGTGTTGTTCTCTTCTATGGAACCTGGGCGAGAGTGCGTGTTTGCCCGTTACATGAGACAAAAGGTTTAAAGTCTGATCATAAGTGGATGGGCTGAAGTGACCAGTGTTTGACCAACCCCATGGTCATATGGGCATGGCTGCAGCATTCCTGAAGCTTCGCTCGAAACGCTCATCAAAGCAGGCCAGGGTTCGTGGGAACATGCCACCGTGACACCTTTTGGCTCCGGATCACTCCCTCACTCCCTCCCCCCTCCCCCAAAGTCACCTCATTCGCAGGAGGAAGCCAGCAGTCATCTCACGCTTCTCTCTTTCTCTCTCTCTTCCCTCCTCTCTTTCTCTCTCTCTTCCCTCCTCTCTTTCTCTCCCTTCCCCTCTCTTTCTCTCTCCCTCCCTCTCTCCCTCTCTTTCTCTCCCTTCCCCTCTCTTTCTCTCCCTCGCCTCCTCTCCCTCTTTCTCTCCCTTCCCCTCTCTTTCTCTCTCTCCCTCCCATCTTCTCTTTCTCTCTCTCTCTCTCTCCCTGCCCTCCCCTTTTTTCTCGTCTCCTCGATACCGTTAGATCAAAGCAGCTCTCTGTTGTAAGAGATCTGCAAGTTGTCTTTTTTTTCTTCTGAATTGTCAAAGTAACTGCGAAGGACGGTGGCCAGGAAGTGGTTGACCTATTTGATCAAAAGTACAGCAACACATGACATGGTTCGGTCGATCTGGGTGAGTCATGTATACAGCAGAGAGGTGCTTGGATTGAGTCATTGTTTTTTTCCCATGATGCAAGTAAATGAGTATTTGTGGAGTGAGCTAATAAGAGGCCATGTGCAGTGGTCTTCAGAGGTACGGGTGATGTCGTTTTATGACATCATATCCTGATCTGGAGGGTTCCGCAAGATCACCTGATCTTCCTTCCTGTTTCACTAATGACTGGCAGCATAGTGGCTGCTTCCTGTCTGGGAAAGAACACTCCTCTTCCTCGTTTTGTGGGTGACGTCTGGACAGGAAGTGACCTAAGAAATTAGTGTAATTTTGTATATGCCACTCCCTTTTCCTGTGATGGTTGTGTTGCGTTTGAGGGGGGGGGGGGGGGGGGGGGGGAGTTAAGGCGTGACTATGTCCTGGTGAAGAAAGCTTCTAGTGCTTCAGTCAAAAAGGAGTATCGGACTGTCTCTTGCGTCATATAGACAGGAGCACTTTTGCATAACTCCTGACAGGCTTTCCTTTCACAGCTACTAAACCTGTATCATAATAATACCCTCCTTACATGGAAGCGGAAACTGCTCCTGTGAAGCAGCATTCCTTAGACTTGAGCAAGGAGAGAGAAAATGACAAGGGGAGAGAGAGGGAGAGACAATGACAAGGAGAGAGGGAGAGAGAGAGAGAAACGATGACATATGTTCTAGTCCTGGTCCAGGACAGGCAGTTCCCTGCTGTTTGGCTGCTTTTGGCTCCCTGGAAGAAAAATAATAATTGCTGTCCCCGTTTTGGCCCGGCTGCAGTTGTCGCCCGGCACAAAGTCGGCATGAGCCAAGTCAGTCAGTGAGCTGGTGATCCGGAGGGTGACGCGGCAGACAAAAGCACTTTGGTGAACTTCATTAATAAATCATCTCTTGCCAGAAGTGAAGCCAAACACGTTGTTGATGATGATGTTGTTGTTGTTGTTGTTGTTGTTCTGCGTAGTTACTCGCTTGAGTGCCCTCATGTTTTCACAGACTGACCTGTTTCTCCCTCCTCCTCCCTCCCTCCCTCCCTCCCTCCCTCCCAGGATCCTGTTCTCAACCCCCCTGGCTGTCCTGTGCTACTTCCTCATCTGGTACGTGCCCCCGTTTGAAGATGGCAAGGTCATCTGGTACCTGGTCTTCTACTGCCTCTTCCAGACCATGCAGACAGTGAGTACCACACCCCGCACACAGTGCAGATGCCCCACCAGCTGTACGTGGGGTCTGTACCACACCCCGCACACAGTGCAGATGCCCCACCAGCTGTACATGGGGTCCGTCCTCATCCTGTTCCCCTGCTGTTCCCTTGCAGTGTTTCCACGTCCCCTACTCGGCCCTCACCATGTTCATCAGCGACGAACAGAAGGAGAGGGACTCCGCCACGGCATACCGTAAGCCCCGCCCCCATCCAAAACCCACCCAACTTTATTAGGATGGCACGTTCGACACTGGGATGCAATGGATGTTTTTGCATGAAAGGGGGGAAAGGGCTAGAATTGGACTGCACTGGCCATGAAATGTGAACAATAAGTTTTTAGGTTTGATAGATTTTCCTGCTTTTCGTCCAATCAGGGATGACTGTGGAGGTTCTGGGCACTGTGATTGGTACAGCCATCCAGGGGCAGATCGTGGGCATGGCCAACGCGCCCTGCGTCCCCGTACTTGGTGATGTCACCCTAAACGGAAACGATTCCAACGCCACGTCCCTTCTGACGGGGTCAGAGGTCAACGTCACTCACCCCGTCATCTCTCTGGACCACACGGTAGGACACACACACACACACACTCCATCTCTCTTTCTCTCCCTCTCTTTGAGGCACACACACTCGTTTGCGGTCTTTTGAGATCCTGTATCGCTGACCCTGCTGTCTGTCTTCTCCCGCTGTAGAAAACCGCCTACATGATCGCTTCTGGCATCATCTGTGGCATCTACGTCCTCTGTGCCATTGTGCTGTTCTTCGGGGTGAGAGAGAAGAAAGGTAAGATCTTTGTTTATCTGTCTGTCCTGCCTGAGCTGGGCAGACCTGGGGATGAAACACGCTTCAGACCTGCCTACTCAGAGGGTTTAGAGATGGTAGGATCAGCCGATGGCCTATGGGAACTCCAGACTGTTTTTTTTGACACCTTCTCTCTTTCTCTCCTCCAGACTCATGTCGTCCCAGGTCAGAGCCCATGTCCTTCTTCCAGGGCATCAGGCTGGTGATGGGTCACGGACCCTACGCCAAGCTGGTGATGGGCTTCCTGTTCACCTCCCTGGCCTTCATGGTGAGTGGAACACGGGTGCCAAAACCTCAGGGTTTTCTCACGGTTACGCCGTCAACTACAATAATAAAGTAAACCGTAGCGCAGCTATATACACTGGCTGAGCTTTCAACTTGCGGCGGCTACCACTTTACTCCTTGTGTGTGTGTGTGTGTGTGTGTGTGCGTGCTAGGTCTGCTACAGCTCCTTTAGTGTGTGTGTGTGTGTGTTTTAGTGGTTTTTAGGCTAAGCCGCTCCCTGTGTCAGTACACCTGACGGTTGGGTGTGTGAGAGTTGGGTGTGTGAGTTTTTCCTCAATGTTCTTCTGTTTGCTTCTTTCTGCAGCTTCTGGAAGGGAATTTCGCCCTGTTCTGCTGCTACACCCTGGGCTTCAGAAACGACTTCCAGAACATTCTACTAGTCATTATGGTGAGGACACACACACACACACACGCACTGTGCTATCCAATGTTTCTTATACAACCAGTTCTTTATGAGACACCTTTTCCCATAGAGATTTAAATAAGTCTTTTTCACAAGTCCGATCTTGACCTACCATACCTCAGCTCACAAAAGACTGCTCGCTCCGTGAGAGGGCGTAAATCTCCCACTCTCTCAGGAGCTCATGTCTCGTTCAGACCGATCGTTGCTGTGATCTGTGGACGGGCTCTCTGCCTCGCTAAAGGCCAGTCCGTTCCCATGGTCACCCCCTTCCTTCTCTGTCCGTCACCAGTAATACATGGCTCTCCTTCTCTCCTCCTCATGCTCCCTTTAAGACTACATTCAGACAGAGGAGGGGTCTTTTAATGTCAGGAAGAAGTCATGGGTCATTATGCTAATACTTTAAATCCAGCCAGGAATTTCGGTTGGTCTTCATCATGAGTCGGGGGTTGGTGGTGAAATCTTCACTGTACAGTATAGAACTGGCAAATCCCGGTTTCTCCAAGCGAGTGAGGAAAGATTACGCTCAAATCCTTTACTCTACGCAAGGGATTACAGCCAACAAGCTTGTGGAATTACATTAATGGTTTCACTGACTTAAATTAACTTAGCTTGAAGCCAAGTCAGACAAACTCGGATTAGGGTTCGAGGTCGTAGAATCACTGTAGAATCGTCTCGGTGGAACGAGCCCTAGTTTGAACCAACCGGACTTGCCTCAACCAACAGAGGCAAGTCTCCAGTCTGACCCCAGGTCTGTGTGTCCAGGTCAGGTGTGACTGCCAGGGGTGGGGTCAGGGTAACAGGAGCCTTTGTTATCATCGCTACAGTGGATGAAACAACGGGGGGACGGATGGGGTGTCCAGAACCTGGACAAACGAAACAGTATCCGAGAACAGCGGGTAGTCCATCGAATGGCAACAAATAAAAAGAACCTTGCCTGTTCTCTCAGAGACTCGTTGTGTTTGTATGTTGGGGAGGAACATTGTTGTTTTTCCTGGCTGGAGTTTCAAGGGGAAAGTGTGTGTGTGTGTGTGTGTGTGTGTGTGTGTGTGTGTGTGTGTGTGTGTGTGTGTGTGTGTGTGTGTGTGTGTGTGTGTGTGTGTGTGTGTGTGTGTGTGTGTGTGTGTGTGTGTGTGTGTGTGTGTGTGTGTGTGTGTGTGTGTGTGTGTGTGTGTGTGTGTGTGTGTGTGTGTGTGTGTGTGTGTGTGTGTGTGTGTGTGTGGGCTGGATTGTAGCTTTGAATCTTGACAACAAGGCAAGGTGGGAGTTTGTCTGTGTAGCATTGATGTGCTATCCGGACTTGACCTGTTGTTTTTGGGTGAGTTTTCATCGACAGCTTTGTGGTTCAGAGGAAACTGTTCGGGGTTACTGTGTGTGCTGCAGCCGCAAGGAAGCAAGGCTTTTGTGTTTTGCATGCAGACACTCTTTGATTGAACTTTATCTTGTTCAGCATGCTAAATGGTTGAACGGAATTCAGGAAACTGGCTTTCTGGAAAGTTCCCCAAAGTAGCCTGTTGTGAGGAGGGATAAAACAAGCTTTTCTCTCTGCATCCATGAATCCTGAACAAACTTCCAGAACGGATGTTTTTGGCTACACTTCTGGATAGACTTTACATAATTAACTCATGTATTTTGTCTCCTTCAGCTTGCTGCCACCCTGGCTATTCCCTTCTGGCAGTGGTTCCTGACCAAGTTTGGAAAGAAGACAGCAGTGTATTTTGGAACCTCGGTGAGATTTGGCCCACAGATTGATGTGGACAGTTATGGTATCAGATATAGCGCCACCCTCTGGCTGCTCTCTGAATCACAGAAGTTGTGTGTGTGTGTGTGTGTGATGGTTTTGAACTCGTGTGGGTGTGTGTGATGGTTTTGAAGTCGTGTGTGTGTGTGATGGTTTTGAAGTCGTGTGTGTGATGGTTTGGGCTAATGTGTGTGTTTCCCTCCGGCAGTCGGTGGTTCCCTTCATGATCCTGGTTGTGTGTGTGAAGAGTAATCTGGTTGTCAGCTACGTCGTGTCTTTTGCTGCCGGAGTGGGAGTTGCAGCTGCCTTTCTGCTGCCCTGGTGAGTCTCACACACACACACACACACACGCACATACACACACACGCATACACACACACACACACACTCTCTAAAACACTGTAGATATCAGAAAACAACAACTCGCATCCACAGGCACCTCTCACCCTCAATCTCCTGCTCTTTCAATTGGGCTTTTGGGCTTATTATCTCTGTATCTGAGTGAACGTGTGTGTGTGTGTGTGTTTCACATGCCTGAACCCTGTGATGATGTGTGTTTAGGTCCATGCTCCCGGATGTGGTGGACGATTTCCAGGTGCAGAACCCAGACTCCCACGGCCACGAGGCCATCTTCTACTCCTTCTACGTTTTCTTCACCAAGTTTGCATCCGGCATCTCTCTGGGCGTCTCCACACTCAGTCTAGAGTAAGTGTTCAGAACGCACTCACTCACTCCTGGGAGTTCTGCTGCACAATATCATCTCTTCAGATATCAAAGTAGAGATCTTACGGTCCCTAACCCTAACCCATTGTCACACACACCAAAATAAGACTAATCCAAAGCTCACTACAGCCAAATCCCATTTCAAAGGGTTAGATTCCTGCATCTTGTTATCTGACCCAGTTATCCATTATGTGTGTGTGTGTGTGTGTATCACATGAGATTTTATGATGGGCGTACATTTTGACGTTGACCTGGTTTAAATTGATTGGAGAAATCATTATTAACCATCCTGTTCATTGGACCTTGGGTTAGGGTTAGAATAGTTTAAGTAGATGATTGATTTTGTTTTTTTCTGCTCCCTCCTTTAGTTTTGCAGGCTACATCACTCGAGGCTGCACCCAACCAGCAGCGGTAGATTTAACCCTGAAGCTGCTGGTCTCCGCGGCGCCCATAGCGCTCATCATGGTTGGCCTGGTCATCTTTTACTTTTATCCAATCGACGAGGAGAGGAGGCAGGGCAACCGCAAGTTGCTGCAGGAGCAACGGTAAGAGCTAATGAACCGAGGTTTTGAAGCGACAACGAGCTTGTTTGAGTAAGAAGTGGCATGTGTCGAGTGACCTACGCTGTCAGTCTGACCTGTGTGTGCTCTCTCTCTCTCTCTCTCTCTCTCTCTCTTTCTCTTTCTCCTCTCTCAGGGACAACTCGGACTCTGAAACAGACTCCACTGAGCTGGCGAATCTGGCTTAGGCCGCGCAAAGCTCTGGGACCAATCGGGGGGCTGGATTGCTGCTTGTGCCAGGGGTGGGACCAACAAAGACTAACGGGGAACCCTGGCGTCCAATCACGAGGCTGCTGTCGCTCCTTCTCGTCAGACCCCCGTCTCTATGACGACGGCGAAGGTCATCGTCGACGTTCTCGAACGCCACGGCAACGACCAAGAACAAACCAAGACCTTCCTTGGCTGAAGTTTTGCCTTTAAATGCCATCTGGTTTACCCGCTTTGTGTTGTTATTATTGTGTTTTGGGTCAAATCTCCAGTGAATCCTACTATTCTATATAGTGTGCTACTTTTTAGACAAAGTAGGGCATTGTGTTAGGAAGGAAAGTGGGTCATTTGAGATGAAGACTCCCTGGTCTTTATTGAAGTTGCACAAAAAAAACCTAGAAATGTGATTGGTGCAGTAGTACCTGTTGGGTTATTGCCAACTTTGGGTGCTTCATACTGAAATAGAACTGTTAGATATGCTGCAATAGACAGACTTGAATGGCCTTTAATCTAGTATACTGCACTTGGTCTCCACTCTAACCCAGCACGGGGTGTGTGTGTGTGTGTCTGTCATCAGAAACTTGAATGACCCTTAAAGGGTATCACACCTGTGTTTCTTTACTTTTCTGGAGGGTTTCAAAACCACAACAGCTGAACAGTAGCATAGACGCTTAGATGTTTTGTCAACTTGAATATTTCTACCAACTTTATGCTGACAATTGATTTCTGTCTAAACTTTCTGTTCATTGCCTCAATCGCATCCGCTGGTCAAACGTCTTTTGTTTTAACGTTAGACGTTGTAGAGGCTCCCATGTTCTCACGAAATGTAATCGTATTTCATTAATTGGTCCAAGACCTTATGCTTAGTTCCCCTGCGAACCTCCATGAACCACTAAAAAATACAAGCTAGCTAACAAGCTGTCATAGCCACAAGTGTCCACAGGAAGTGTCTTCCTTACAATCCAGTCTTTGACTCTACCTTGGGTATAACGACACCTTTCTAGTGACATGCATGGATTCTTATTTACATATTTATTCGTTTTTAATTGTAGTGGGTGTACGGTTGCTGAATCGTCATGCTTGGTTATTTATCTCATTAAGGATTTAACACTGTTGATGTTCAATGAATGAAGTATGTTTTTTTTCAAAAGACTAATGTCAGTAAACGAGTGTATCGACAAATGGTTTGAATCAAAGTGAGTTTTGAAGCGGTTTGTGTGTAAATTCAGAATGTTATTGCATGTCTTTGCTTGTAGGTATTATATCACCCCAACACTGTTCAGAAAAGGGAAAGCACAAAACGATCCAAAAAAAGTATTTTGAGGATGGTGACAAGCCGCAATGGGTTCAGTTTCCACGTGCGTTTCATGTACTGTATTGAAAAGTGATGTGAAGAAAATGGAAAAATGTAATTCTACCTGGATATCTATTATAGAGCCATAGAAAGCCTATGTGCATTTTATATCTGACCCAGATATGGAATATATTCATACAGTGCCATGTAACACATGCCGTTATCTCCTAAATGTGTTGACAAGGTGTCCAAGTTGTAGGGGGACATGTTTTGTGTTTGAACAGGTAGTTTCTATTTTCATTAAACCATATCATGTTACTGTTCCGAGAAAGTAATTTGAGACAACGAGACCGATGCCAATTTTCTAAAAGGAAAAAAAAACGTATACACAATGATCTAATGGTGACGTGTCATTTTGATCTTGTCGTTATAAATGTGTTTGAGCCGTGTTCTCTTCTGACTCACTCTAGCCTTGTAAACTATTGTGCATATGTATATATTGTATGTAAACTTGTAAATATCTTTAATATTTGTGAAGCAGGTGATGTTATGTACTTATGTACGTCGATGTAGGCTAGTTATTTAAACAAGATGTTGAGGATTAAAGTGTTTGAATGTTGTTAATAAATACTAATTGATATTGTAATGTGGCTTTTTCCTGGAGTTTTTCGTTTTTATCACACTTCGACAAACATTTCCCACATTACTATGACATAAATTAACGTGAAGAGGAGTTGGATGAAAACCACGGAGACAATATTTTGATTAATCAACCATGAAAATAAAATGTGTGAGGGGGATGTCATTGATTTTAAACAGCATGTAACTGCTCTTGCGTGAAGTTATAACGCATCGTAAGCGTAGGTTCGTAACTTATAATGGCTACTGCCAGACCTAGTATGTGCCACACACCAGTGGTGTAAGTTCGCCATCAAGCGGTCAACGATGGCAGTTGAACCGAGTTCAACCAATCCTGAACTCGATTGCTTTCCCCTCACGACTCGATGGTAAGGTGTACGAGTAGATCACAGCAGGAGCAAAATCAGCGCTGATGCAACACATTGACAGGTCCATCCGGCTTCTTTAATTTATCAGTTAAAACCAGTTTCCGCAAGGTAAGTTAAGAAGCCATTCGTGTACTACTGTACCTATAAACAAAATCATTACATGAAGTGTTTAACCAGCAGAACCGTAGGAGTACATTACAGCAAGACCGAATGTGACACATGGTTAGGTAGGCACTACTCGCTAGCAATTGCTGTTGGGATGGTTCATTCAATAAACCTCGATGTTCTAGCTGTGACCCATATGGCAACTAGCTAGCAAGTTAAATCCATTCACGGCACTATGTATAGAACTTTTGGGCTGAAGTTGAATAGTCTTATTTGCCCACCCTGCTCTTCATTTTCTAACACAACTGAGTTGCTAGTTAGTCATGTACCGTTATCTAAATGGCGAGCTGATTTAGCTTGCCTGACAAACGTTACACGATTGCTGTCACACCGACCAAGTATTATTCGGTTAGGTAGCTCGTTGCTAAGTTATCTGAAGTTGGTGCTGATCTTTTGTATTTTGCAAGTCAGCTAACGTGGGCTAGTTGACGGATAGCAGCGCTCCTTCCTTTTGCGTGGGTGTATATATTACACGTCTTAATACGAGTTGTCCATCTATTCCTTCTCTCCCCAGGCTACACATTTGGGAGACCATCATGGGAGACCAGCTCAGCCCAGATGACAAGTTTCACCTTATCACCAGGAACCTGCAGGTGGGTCACAGCAACACACACACACACAAACACTAGGCCTACATTGGTTATTGTACATTACATTTACATTACATTAAGTCATTTAGCAGACGCTCTTATCCAGAGCGACTTACAGTAAAGTAGAGGGGTATTCCCCCGAGGCAAGTAGGGTGAAGTGCCTTGCCCAGGGACACAACGTCAATTGGCACGGTGGGGAATCACACCGGCAACCTTCTGATTGGTAGCCCGATTCCCTAACCGCTCAGCCATCTGACCCCCATTGTACTGTTGTCCTAATACGTGTGGGTGTCTGTGATATGTGCAGGAGGTTCTTGGTGAGGATAAGCTTAAGCAGGTTCTTCAGGAGAGAGAGCTGAAGGTGTACTGGGGAACAGCCACAACAGGGAAACCCCACGTAGCCTACTTCGTACCCATGTCCAAGATTGCGGACTTCCTCAAGGCTGGCTGTGAGGTGAGGAGATCATTCTGTCTGTGGGCACACCTGTCTGTGGGCACACCTGTCTGTGGGCATACCTGTCTGTGGGCACACCTGTCTGTGGGCATACCTGTCTGTGGGCACACCTGTCTGTGGGCACACCTGTCTGTGGGCATACCTGTCTGTGGGCACACCTGTCTGTGGGCATACAGAGACGAGGCTTGTGTCCGTCTCCACTTGCGTGTGTGTTGGTATGTGTGTGTGTGTGTGTATGTGACATGGTCTGAATATTTGTGTGTGTCACCCCTCTCCTCCCTCACCCCTCTCCTCCCTCACCCCTCTCCTCCCTCACCCCTCTCCTCCCTCACCCCTCTCCTCCCTCACCCTCTCCACCCTCACCCCTCCACCCTCACCCCTCTCCTCCCTCACCCCTCTCCTCCCTCCTCCGTTTCCCTCAGGTGACCATCCTGTTCGCAGACCTGCACGCGTACCTGGACAACATGAAGGCTCCCTGGGAGCTTCTGGAGCTCCGGGTGCGCTACTACGAGCAGGTGATCAAGGCCATGCTGGAGAGCATCGGGGTGCCGCTGGACAAGCTCAAGTTTGTCAAGGGGACAGACTTCCAGCTCAGCAGGTCAGCCTCACACACACACACACACACGCACAGTACACACTAGTCTGAGTGGTGTGCTCTCCCAGTAGAGGTGTATTCACAGAGGTGTGCTGTTAAGACCGTTACTATAAGTCCTGTGTTGAGAAGACGGGTAGTCACGGTAACATTTGCTGAACTTGCTTCCAGTGTCAGTGGTATGAAGTATAAAGGCTTAATTACTGTGATTCAATTGTGATATGTAGTTTTGGCACGTGTCTGTACTTAGTTTGATATATTTGTCTTTGTCTGCTTCTACATGCTTCCCAAACAATTCACCCACTCAAAACAGATACAACAGCACAGATAACAAAGCAAAAAGTTCAGATTGAAACATATCCGTGTGCTTCTCGCTATCTCTCAGGGAGTACACTCTGGATGTGTACCGCTTGTCGTCCATGGTGACGGAGCACGACGCTAAGAAGGCAGGAGCGGAGGTGGTGAAGCAGGTGGAGCACCCCCTGCTGAGCGGCCTGCTCTACCCCGGCCTGCAGGTACGACCACGCTCAGGGCCTGGGCCTTAGATCTGATGCATGAAGTGAACACCTGGATGACTCTGTTGGTGTCTCCCAGGCCCTGGATGAGGAGTATCTGAAGGTGGATGCCCAGTTTGGGGGAGTGGACCAGCGGAAGATCTTCACCCTGGCTGAGAAGGTACCTTGAACTTGAATCCGCCAATTCCAGATCCATCCCACTTGTGTGCTGTCGTTCAGAAGGGGTTGTGGGTGAAGTGTTTTACATTTACATTTAGTCATTTAGCAGACGCTCTTATCCAGAGCGACTTACAGTAAGTACAGGTACAAGTACATTCCCCCTGAGGCATGTAGGGTGAAGTGCCTTGCCCAAGGACACAACGTCATTTGACACAGCCGGGAATCGAACTGGCAACCTTCCGATTACTAGCCCGACTCCCTCACCGCTCGGCCATCTGACTCCGTTTTATCATTTGAAAGGCGTTTTAATCGTTTATCTGTGTGACTCTCTGCAGTACCTGCCCTCCCTGGGGTTTGCTAAGCGTGCTCATCTGATGAACCCCATGGTGCCAGGCCTGACGGGCACCAAAATGAGCTCCTCTGAAGAGGTGAGGAACCATCCATCCACCCATCCATCCAAACATCCATCCATCCAGTTTTTCTTGTGCTGACTGTTACCACTTACAAACGATTTCCTGTTCCTGCAGGAGTCTAAGATTGACCTGTTGGACAGGAAGGAAGACGTGAAGAAGAAGCTGAAGAAGGCCTTCTGTGAGCCCGGGAACATCCAAAACAACGGAGTCCTTTCCTTCGTTAAACACGTCCTCTTCCCCCTGCACGGAGGTGAGCTTACACCCCCTCTTCTTCTCCTCCGCCTCACCTCACCCCCCTCTTCCTCTCCTCCGCCTCACCTCACCCCCCTCTTCCTCTCCTCCGCCTCACCTCCCCCCCCCCGTAGAACCATCTTGCGACGTCAACTAATGTCATTGTGTTTTTTTTTAAGAGTTCTCCATTAAAAGAGATCCCAAGTTTGGCGGAGATCAAGTGTTCACAGTATTTGAGGAAGTAGAGAAGGACTTTGCAGCGGAGGTACAGTATAGAAACTCTTTATTTAGTCAACTTTTTTTTCCTGCATTTTTGGCCTAAATGCTTCACTGTCCCACAATGCCGTGTTGTGACCCCACTCTGACCTCTGACCTGTCAGCTGATCCACCCTGGTGACCTGAAGGCCTCGGTGGAAGTAGCCCTCAACAAGCTGCTGGACCCCATCAGGAAGAAGTTTGAGTCTCCTGAGCTCCGTAAACTCACCAACACGGCCTACCCAGACCCCTCCAAAACCAGTGAGTATCAGAGCCTCTCTCACCCCTCTCTCACCCCCTCTCTCGCCCCTCTCTCACACCGGTCTCACCCCTCTCACCCCTGTTTCACCCCTGTCTCACCGTCTCACCCCTCTCACGCACTCCCCTCCTACCACACTGCTATATCCCCCTCACCCTGAACTCCTGTGTGTGTGTGTGTGTGTGTCTCCAGAGGCCGCAGTCAAGGGGAACCCCAAGGCAGGGGGGGAGGATGATGACCTCGTCCCCTCTAGACTAGACATCCGGGTGGGGAAGATCATCAGCGTGGAGAAGGTAGGATGGTGGATCATCTACATGTACCTCAAAAAAGAATGAAGGCAGTAGGCATATACTCATCATTGTGGTCCCTGTCACTCCTGGTCATGAGATTTCACTGGTAGTTCCTGATCCGACCGGCTTCCTTTCACGTCTCAGCACCCAGACGCTGACTCGCTGTACCTGGAGAAGATCGACGTGGGGGAGGCGGAGCCCAGGACGGTGGTGAGCGGGCTGGTGGCCTACGTTTCCCAGGAGGCATTGCAGGACCGGCTGGTGTTGCTGCTCTGCAACCTGAAACCCCAGAAGATGAGAGGGGTGGAGTCTCAAGCCATGCTGCTCTGTGCCTCCATGTGAGTCGGCTTTCTCTCTCAAACAAACACACACACTCGCGCGCACACACACACACACACTCTCACACATTCACACACCCGCTCACACACGTACATACACTGTCTCAGCGAAATCGAGTCCCTGTGCATTGTATCCTGATTCGCTGGTGGCTCTCGCTGTTTTGATTGGCTGTGCTCAGTGAGGGAGAACCCAGGAAGGTGGAGCCTCTTGACCCCCCGGAGGGGTCGTCGCCAGGGGAACAGGTCTTCGTGGAAGGGTACGAGGCAGGCAAGCCAGGCGAGAAACTGAACCCGAAAAAGAAAGTGTGGGAGAAACTCCAGGTATGACAACTTCCTGTGTTTCCTGTCAGTTATTTTACTATACTTTTATATGTATGTATATGGAACACTTTTATTTTATTTTTATATGCCATTTAATACATTTCTACCACACCCTCATGTGTCTTTCATGTGTTTTGTATTTATATGTATTAAACAAATAAAAAACAAACAGCTTAGATATGTGACACGACGGGTGAACCTGTGTTTGTCCTTTGCAGGTCGACCTGAAGGTGTCTGGGGAGTGTGTAGCCCAGTGGCAAGACAAGAACCTGATGACAAAACTAGGACAGATCACCTGCAAAACACTGAAGGGGGGAAACATCAGCTAATCACACATTCTCTCTCTCTCGTGCTCTCAAATACGCTCTTCCCATACCCACACACTATCCTACTACGCTGCTCCAAGTTACAACCTCACAAACTTGTCACCATGGGAACAGCACTTGACATTATGTGTTTTCATTTGGAGTGGAATGAAGCTCTGTAGGTTGTTTCCTGTGTAAATGTCAAGGTTGTTCTTGATATATCAGGAAACTGAGGAAGGTTGATGCTGCATATGCAAACTCTTGAGGATCTGGAACATTTTGTGATTGAGTGGGATGTTGTCTTGTGTTATTTAACAGGTGATCGAGTTAACGGTTGTATCTAGCATCAGGTGTACTGTAAAGGAAATCAGACTACAAGGCCATACAATCTTTCCATTTGGTTCTTACCTTCTTAAACAAACAATTAGCCTCGCTGTCAGCGTGTCAACTGTCACACAATATTGAGTCATCTGTACATGAATAAACGCTGGTTAAATTCTGGGATTGTGCACTCTCACGAGTGTGTCTGATGCTGAAAGCTGATCATGCTGTGATCATGGTTGATGATGTCATTGTCTCTAAGAAAAGATGGGCAGAGATGGAGATGGCAACAATTCTATGATGGAATCTTATGAGATAGGGTGCCTACTCTAGCCTGTTACTCCTATAAAATGTTTTATAACATTGAGGAAATACAGAAACGCACAACAGCAGCTACATCTAGAAAATACCCCAAAAATATTTGTTTATATTATTATATTAGAGAAATGAAGGGGAGGAATAAACTGCACGTAAAACAGGGATTTGGTGTATATATGGCACCCGAAATAGAAGTGTAAACCCGTGTCATAGATACGCAGAAGTATGAGACTGGGTTGGTGTGTAGGGGGCATAAGGCGCACCTGGCTAGGTGTTCAACCACACACACCACACAAGGGGAAAGGTGGGATTCGTAATACACTTTAATCATGTATACTCTTTTCATAACAAAGAAACAGCTGTACATTATTCTAAATGATTTAAAATCATCACTTATACATGGCATTAAGACTTGTGGGTAGAGTCAAAAGAAAATATTTAAGGGAACTTTGACGGGCGTGGGTAGCATTAAATTGTACAAAGTTGAGCAAATGGTTCCACAAAGGGCTGAGGTGTAGATAATATGATTCAGGTAAGGTATGTAAGTAGTTTTAACAAGGACAACTTCTGCTGTCGCAATTGATTTCCTTAATCCAGTGTGTCAATCAGTATTTTAATGTGTGATGATAAAATATAAAATTTGCATTCCTAAATGTAAATCTAGAATATTTTGTAACAATAGGCATCCATAACCACAATATGCGTTTTACAGAAATGGACATTGCTTAAAGACAAAGAATGTGATCTAATACAAGAAAACATAAATAAAATATAAAATAAAAACAATTTAGTCCATAAATAGTGTATTTAAATGTGTAAGCAGTCTAGTCTAGAAAAATATTGTGCCCCTCCAAATTTGGAGGTCAAGAACTTGGAAGCGACTATTGTTGTTTTAACATTGCTTCCAGAAAGACTACCATGGTTACTTTGGAAATACTGTTGTACTTAGCCTTCAACATCTCACTGTATGTGGCTCACAAAGTGCTTAACAACTGAAAAGTGGTTTTTAATCTAAGGTTTTTTAAGCATCCCTTTTTCTCATTTACCAACAAACACCTTTTCAACAAAATTATACCAAATTATATTGAAGTGAATCATTTGTCTTCTCAGAACCTAATGATCAACGAGAATCCAAAGGATCCAATCATATTTGAAATTTGAATATCAATCGTAGTCGTGGCCTATTGTTGGAGTCAAAATGAGAAAAATGCATGTTTAATTTTTTCCAAGAAATCTTAGTTCAGTAAAAGTAAAATCAGACAGCTTTGAATGATAATATACAACAACAGAGAAGTGACTGGTTGCAGTGACCTTCTACCTACTCTGACCCTTAGAGGGCGCTGTTCCCTAAACATTGCGTTAGATCGCCTTATTTACAAAACCTCGTGCTGCAATACTTCCATTGCGCTGGGGGGACAATGCCAGAGCGAACTGGAAGACATGAAGGTCTAGAAAAATACTCCAGAATAAAGCTATAACATCAAATAAATGGAGAGCGATTTTGTTGTTGTTGTTGCATAAATATAGGCCGTCATAGGCTAAGGCTTGTGGTGTGCAGAAGACTGTGTAGACACATTAGAAAACTCGGATGTTGGAAGTTCCCTCTCGTCTCTCTGTCTCTTTCATTAAGGATCCGGTCATTCCTAGTCTTGGCTTCATCCTTCTGGCTTCAGCTCAGTCCACATAAGCGTACGTCTCAAAATGGCAATAGTCAACAGTCTGAAGCCTCTGCATCACCTGGAGGGGGGGGGGGGGGGGGGGGGAGGAGGAGGGGGAGGGAGGTTAGACAAGGCTTGGATGGCCTCTCTACATTCAGTTACAGTATCAGAAAGGACTACAGCGTTCTGTGTTCAGAGCTAATTTAATCAGTGCCACGTGATCCTGATCTTAACTATGTTAGTGCATCTTGAAGCACATGCTAGTTAATTCGACTTGGGACATAAGACAAGCAGACAGGCAGGCCTATCATTTCCCCCCTATTAACAGAGAGACAGGACTGCTGAGAAGAGAGGGGGCATTTGTGCTGCCTCTTAAGAATATTATGCTGTCCTGTCAACCATGTAGAGGTACATTACTCAGCATCTAGATATAGTGCTAGCACCTGCATTATTCCATTTCATGACTCAACAGTGAGACATGATGGCTATTGATCTGAGGTAACATGCCTTTTTCAATGTGCATCTTCGAAAGCATACATTCTATACATGATATCATGGTGAAAGAAGTGTTGTTAGTATTGGTTTGATTCTTACACTCTGTCTGCTGGTTTGTAGACGCCAGCTGGCTAGCAGGCTGCACAGCGTCTGTGCTTCTGGTAGCTTCCGCTCCCATCTTCACTTCCCCTTCAGAACACGCAGGCATCTCCTGCATGTTGGTGGTTCCGGGGGACGGTTTCCTGGCAACAGGTGGCGGAACTTTGCCAGGCTTTCGTAACAATTGAGATTTCTGTCCGACACCGTTGGAGACCGGAGCAGTGGCCTGTTCTGAGACCTGCATGAGCTCGGCGGCCAGGCTTTGCCTGAGGCCTGCCTGAGCTTCTGGGGAAGAGGCAGTTGGCGTTTCAATGATTACCTTGGTTGCGCTCCTGGAGAAGATGAAGCTTGCGGTGGAGGCAGGGGACTTGTGTATGTCCCCTCCCCCTTCAGGTGACTTCAGGGATTGCACCCCAGGTTCGCCAGCGCTGCTGCTGGTGGTGGATGATGTGGAGGAATGCATTCTCAGGCGGCTAGGAAGGCCGTTTCTGGAAGACATGGCGGCGGTTTTCATACGGATAGCCTCCTGCAGTCGCGTGGATGGGGCGTTAAGCGTCACAGACGGAGACTTTAGTGATGGATGAGGGGATTTGAGTGACAGAGACTTCCTAATGGGTTTCTGTGGCATGATCTGGGCTCCTGGGGTTGACGTTAAACTCTGTTCCTGACTCGACCCGTTGCTCGAACTGCCCTCTGATTGGACGATGGCCTGCTCCTCTCCAACATTGACAGATCTGAGCCGTACCATCTGGAGCAAGGAGGGGGTGACCAGGGGGATGTTGGCGTCCTCTTTCGGGATGGGCGAACTTCTGTGTCGTGACAGAAGCTCTTTGTTCTTGGCCTCCCGGTTCATCAGACTGGGCTGCCTCCTGAAAGTCACTCCGGCGCCTGATTGGTTCTCGGCTGATAGAGGGGGCGGAGACAGAACATTGATCGGGGGAGGACATGGAGCACTCACAGGAGGATGAGAGGGAGGTTGATCTTCAAATGGTATAGGGGGAGGTAGGGGGATACTAAGTGGAGGTACCAGGGGATAACTTCCAGAAGACTCCTTCACTGATATTGTTGGTGGTGGGGGAGGTGCCTCAAGTGGTGGAGGGGGTGGGACATTTTGTAAATGGCAAGTATCAATTAAGAGATCGGTCTCTTCTTGGTTTGTCATTGGCTCTTTGGTGACACCTTCCTCTCTCTCATTGTTGAGAATTGAGTCAACAATTGGTGAACCTGGTGACGTTAGTTGATGGTCTGATTCTCTGACCTCAGAGATGATGGTAGCAGTCTGGGATTGACCAGCTACTTCCGGTCTAGACTGTTCCATACCAATCTGAACCACGATGGAGGACACATCTGTACATTCCCCGTTCATTGTGGCTCCAACCTCATCTATAGCTTGAGTGGGATCGTCAGGGACCGTCATGATTGAGGAACAACTCTCCACCACATCTGGCAAGCACTCCGTCGTTAACGGAGGAGGTGGAGGTGGGAAATCCATCTCTTCTGGTCCATCGAAGACAGCGTCCAAAGGCGGAGGTGGAGGAGGCCAGCTGGTTTCCATCATGGAGACTCCCTCCTCTTCAACCACCACATTCTCTTCAGATGGGCAAGACGACACTGAAGATGGAGGGGTCTTTTTGAGGGGAGGAGGGGGTGGGTGGTGGGCTGGAGGTGGAGATGGTGGAGGGGAGATCTTGTCCGTTTTCGGAGGATCCACAGACAGAGTGTGCATGGTTAGCCGAGATACAGGAGGATTCTCTTGAGTGTTTTCAGTATTCACTTCACCCTCCTTACACTTGCAATCTGCGTCGACCTTAGGGACTGAGGCAGATCCGTTCCCTGCGGGTGACTGCACAATCACAGTTGTTGTGACGTCGTCAACCTGTTTCTGTTGTTGACATTCAGCGGACTTAACGTGTTCTTTTCTTAGCAACATTTGGGTACTTTTCTTCATGACAGGAGGAGGTTCTTTCTTTGCTACAGCTAAACATTCTAGTCTCTCACTCTCCTTAACTGGACCGCTACAATCCTCCTGTCTCTGGATCACCTCCCTTGCTTCGTCTTTTTCAGATACCGATAGACTTCTTTGCTCTTTACTCAAACATTCAGCACTTTTACCTTCCTGACTGACACGCTCGGGATCCTTCACCAACTGTAGTTCAGCCTTCTCCGATGAAGGCAAAACAGCTTCCTCTACTAAACGCTGTTCAGCTGGAGGACCTTGGGACTTGTTGCTAACTTCAGTCTGAGTCGTTGCCTTTGTTTTGGTTTCTTTCAACTGGTGTTGTGTCTGTAGCTGGGCTAGCCTGGTGGCGTTTGGGCAAGGACCGCACAACAGCTCAAAAGTCCGTCTGTTGTGTGCCCAGGTTTCTGGAGGAGGGGGGGAGGGGGCCTTGACCTTGGGGGGTGGCGGAATGTTGAACAGCTCTCGGTTCACCGCTGTTCCAGGCGAAGGGGCCTGGTTCGACACCACCGCCTTCTTGGTTGTCATAGCCACAGGGGGCGGGGATTCCTGCTGAGGCGTACTGGGACTATTGGCCTGTGCCTCGTGATTGACAGGTTCAGAGGTGGAGGAGGATAACGAGGTGAGAGAGGACGACGCAGAGACCGCAGAGGAGGCTCTGGAAGCAGATCTCTCTGGTTTCACCGGCTTCTTCTTCTGTTTGCCTGGGCAGGGAGATGTGGGGCAGATCCCTTTGGGGGAAAGTGTAGGGGTGCCACTCTGACTGGAGTAACCACTGGAAGGGGACATGGTCCTTTCAAATTTCCCCCCTTCGCAGGGTGTGTTCTGTGGGGAGGAGTTGCTGGAGACAGCCTGGGGCTCTGGTGCTTCCCCAGCTCCAGGGGAGGTCTGTGTGGGGCTCAGACCAGACGAGGCTGAAGACCTGGATTCCTCCAGAGATCTAGAACCTGGAGAGTCCGAAACTTGGGCCGGACACTGCGACGTATCCAAGGCCACGCGATTTTCTCCCCTGACCGGACTGTGTGTCCCAGCCTCCACCTCTCCAGACAAAGAATCACTGAGGTCTTTGACATCCGCCAGCTCTCCGGACCGACTCTTAATCACCGCGTCATGATGCAGTGAGTTGGTCCTACGAGGTGGAGCCGGGGGTAACTTGGTCTTCATAATGGACAGGCTGCGAGTAAAAGACCGGCTGTTCCTAACACTGTCCCCCCCTAAGTTCTCCCCAGCACTCGCAGACCCTGAGATACCATGCTCCGAGCCCTGAACACTTCCTCCAATGCTGCTGCTACCACTAACCCAACTAGCTGAGCTCTGAAGGCTCACCAGGTCCTGGTCTCCGGCAGTCAGTTTGGACTGACTCCTTTCCCTGACATGGCTCGTCATCTGGGCCTTGCCCCTGCCGGGACTCCCCTTAGAGGAGATGGTGGAGGAGTTTGAAATGATAGTGTCAGAGGATTGCGATTGGTTCCAGTTGGAACCGGAGGCTGCAGGTTGGGCCGCCGTGGGGTTGCTGTGGAAACTGTCCGCGTTGGAACCATCGCCGCCCAGCCTCCGTGATGATGCGGGGCTGGCGGAGGATCCGCCAGACGCCAGGCTGCTCCTGCTGACCGCGCGTCCGCATCCACCGTGGTTGACGCTGTTGCCACGGTTTCGGACGTTGCTGCGGTCGATCTGTATCACGTCGATGGAGGCTGGGAGGATGGCGTTAGGGATGATCTTGGAAAGGTAGGTGGCCTGGGGTGAGATGGACATCACTGGACCCTGCAATTACAATTACAAAAGTTTTTTTTCACGGTAAATGTATTTTAACAAATCCATCAATAAATCAGAAAATACATAAGATGGAGTAACAGAAAACAAATGTAAAGTTCTATATAGTATAATATATATATATAGTACAATATAATGTGCATCCTACTGGACATACATAGGGCTCATGGAGGAAGGGGAAGCTGGTGGAGGAGGGCGATGTCATGCCTGGAACGGCCAGGAGATTTGGGCCTCTTAGAGGAAGCAGGAGAGAGCCTGGAGCCCAAACGATGGTGGCTGAAGTCCTGCTCGTCCTTATACACCACCTGGAGGTGATGGCGAAGTAACTGCTCCTCTCTGGACGTCTGCTCAGACCAGAGCAGAAGGAAACGGGAAAAAGGAAACTTCTATTTTAGAAAAAGGAAGGAAACGAGAGAGAGAAGAGAGAGATAATTCGAGGTAGAAGTGACTCTTTTCTGAACATCTCACCTCAAGATCTAACAGGTGCACCCTGGCTCCCTCAGGACTGCCCACGGCAGTCTCACCATCGATGGTGGGAATGACAACAACGCCCTCGCTGACCAGTCTGCCACCGTTGTGGAGCTGGGAGGACGCCCCCTGCTGGTACATAGACCCTCGGTGCAAAGCTGAAACGACGATGGAGAATAAGGTATCGACAAATATGACGCGTTCAGGCAGACATGGCCTGATGTTCTGGTCCTGGGAAGTTGGTGATGCGGTGTGGTGCTGGACGTACCTAGTTCCCTCTGGACCTGTTGGGGTATGCCCGTGATGGTTGTCCTTCTGCTTCGCTTGCGGTTCTTGTCGAATCTCTTCACCGGGTTCAGAGGCTTGAACGTAGAGCCTGGAGAATGAGATGGTTTGAGAAGGATTTCAAAAGGAGCGAGATATATGAGAGAGGGATCAGGGGCTGAAAGTTGAAAGAGATGGGGTGATGAGAGTGGCTCCTAGGAACCAAGAGTCGGTTGTGCTACATTAAGATTGTAGACACTTGATGTGAATTTGTTGCGCTCTGTAGGAATGGATGAGAATAACAATCAGATTGGGAGTGGGAGTGAAATGATGGTGATTGCAAATGTCAGTGTGTGCGGTTTGGGCAGACACACACACACCGCACACTCACACATACACACACACCGCACACTCACACATACACACACACCACACACTCACACATACACACGGGCATGCTTTGCCTTCCAGCTGTGACATACATGGCCTTAGATATGAAAGAAATTCCAATTCTGTAATAAGCTGCAGCTGTCTGTGTGTGTGAGTAAGTGAGGGCTGTAGAAAGCACTTCTGGCTTTGATGAAACATCATTGAACCACAGCATAGACAGCATGCTGCTGGGAGCCAGGTATGCATGTGAAACACCCACCTCTCACTCCTGATAAAACAAACCATACGTAAACAAAGATCAAACTACTGTACGGACCCCCGAGGCTTGAGCTCACTGGCTCCGTCTCGTTCATCTCACGCTCACAATCACACGCAACCAAAACACGTCATCATCAAAAACGCAAACCAAAAGGCATTCGTTATTTTTTTTCCGACTGGATCTTTTTCGTCCGATCGCTCTACCTTGCCGCGTGAGCACAGGCCTGTCGGACGCCGCCGCTGGCGCGGACGAGGTTGCCGCGGCAACGGAATTCCCGGTCGTGTTCCCGGGTTCCGGAGATCCGTCCCTGTCCTTGGGGCCGGAGGATTCCGACGTCGTCTGGAGAGTGCTTGTGGACTGCACGGACGGCACAGAGAGAGAGAGAAGGGAGCGTTGGTTAGGGTTCTGGAAGGCTAGTAAAAAGGCTCAGTCGCTGAGGTCGACAAACCAAAACACTTACGGCGATGCTCTGGTCATCTTGGACTTCTGCTCCATTCAAGTGGTCTGCGAGAGAAAATCAAAGGTTCAGTGCCAGTGATGGAACCACAGTGGTGCCGGGCACTAAGCTCAGCTGGTCTTCCTAGTAGTCAGCTATTAGGAGTACTGCAGTGTGTATCGGGTATCGGGAGTCAGGTGGCTGAGCGGTTAGGGAATCGGGCTAGTAATCTGAAGGTTGCCAGTTCGATTCCCGGCCGTGCCAAATGACGTTGTGTCCTTGGGCAAGGCACTTCACCCTACTTGCCTTGGCGGAATGTCCTGGTACTTACTGTAAGTCACTCTCGATAAGAGTGTCTGCTAAATGACTAAATGTATACAAGTCAGAGCCACACCTTCCTGCTGCTGGATCTTGAGGCCCTCCTGGGCCTCCGTGTGCAGGGCCTCCAGGTACTGAGGCCGGCTGCCCTCGATGAACACATTCTCCTGGTAGTGCTGGGAGGCTGTGTAGTGCACTGTCAGACGCTTCTGTTCGTCCTGTCCCTTGGGACCTGACGAGAGAGAGAGAGAGAGAGAGAGAGAGAGAGAGAGAGAGAGAGAGAGAGAGAGAGAGAGAGAGAGAGAGAGAGAGAGAGACAGAGAGAGACAGAGAGAGAGAGAGAGAGAGGTGTTCAGATATCCACAACAACTCTTTAGGCACCTAAATGTTATCTCCTCTCCTGCCATAATCCTCAGGATCTCTTGACGGAGATCGGCTGACTTTGGCAGCACCTGCGTAACTGGTGGCTCGATGGCACCAATCTAGTGCTAGTTTCACAGAGGCAGACCTGTCACCGGCAACCGCTTCATTAAAGCTTTAAATCACAAGGACGTCCTCTGAGATAATCTACTGTAAATGGGGGGTGCAGACTCTTTCTATTCAGGAGCAGCTTACCCCCTGCTCCATCTACATGTCTCTCTCTCTCTCTCTCTCTCTCTCTCTCTCTCTCTCTCTCTCTCTCTCTCTCTCTCTCTCTCTCTCTCTCTCTCTCATCTGGCTTCTCATCACACACACACACACACACACGCACACACACACACACACACACACATCTAAGGATGGTCAGTGGAGCTCTCAGATGCACTGCTGAGTTTTAGCTGGTGAGGTGAATCCTCAAGCTGTACTTGAATCAGTTTGAATTCCACCTGGCACCCAGTGTAATCAGCTAACGTAAGAAGTCTGTCAACACTATGCAGTTTTGCGTACACATCTGTATTTGTGTATCATATCAGTGAATATAGATTTGAAGATATATATATATATATGCTACACAATAAATGTGTCTTTCTGTGTACTGATTGTGGAAGAAATTGCGATTTCCGGTGTGCTTACATTATTCACTAATCAATAGAACTAGTCATTGGATACTAGTTAGTATGTTGAATAATGTAAGCACACAGGAAATCGCAATTTCTTCCACATGATGATGCTGCTCATGCTCTTAATCTGACGAGATCAGACAGGCAGAGCAGCCTGGGCCACCCATCAGATAAACCTGGATTGACTAATCCCCAGCATATCTCACCCCAGGTAGTCCAAATGGGATTGCTTCACTTGGATCGGCCTCAGATTAAGATGCCACAGCACCTCCGTCGAAGCGCGGCCGTGAGCCTCATTTACCATGGCAACGCCCTGATCTGATACCGCTCTCGTGTGTACGGGTGCAACGGAGAGGAACGTCAAAGAAAGAGGTTCGAGAGACCAGCGAGAGGAGGGGTCGGGTTTGTTTGGGGTACAGGCAGCGATCCTGAGATGAGGGGCCTCATCAGGGAACATTTGGGAACTGGTTAACCCTTCACTCCCCCAGGTCCCCTGACTAACTGAATGTCACAGAATGGTGTCATGTTTCTTTCTTTTTGTCCCACGTAACACTGTCTCCTGGTTATGTAATCACCTGTGTGTGTGTGTGTGTGTGTTTGCATGCATGCGTGTGCATGTGGTGTGCGTGTACGTGTGAACGTGTGTGTGTGTCAGGTCCAATCCCCTCACACACAGGGAAGTCCATCACCCTTAGCTTGTCCAGACACAATGCCCCCTGCTGTGAGGGTACTGCTGTGTACGGCAATATACGACTGAGCCCAGGCTCCAAGAACACACAGCACGCACAGACATAAACAGTGTCAATGTGATCCAACACAGGATGGGGAGAACATGGGGTTAGCACTGGGTAAACGGGTTCGTTTACCAGAAACCGTGGAGTCCACACCCCCCTGTAAAAGCTGTAGGGGTCTGGTTGATTAAGATGGTTAACTCCCCTGCTGGGAGATCAACTATACCGCTCATCCCATCAAGATCCCTGACCGGACCACCTGACCGGACCACCTGACCGGACCAGGCTCCAAGCTGTCACACACTACCATTAGCTGCTACACTGCAGTGTGTTAGTGTAACAGTAATGCAATTATGTATAGTGTGACACCTTGCCAGTGACAGATACTATGCAACAAACCCTGTTAGAGAACCCCTCCCTCTCCAAAACAAGAGAGAAAAAGAACACACATATATATAACCTCTGTATGTAGAGATAGAAGATAGAAATCGAACCCTTTCTCCATATCAGGATGATGAAACTTTACCCCTCAAGTTCCCTGAGATACAGATATTCCGTAATTCAAACAAACCCAGCAGTCAGCAGTAACCACAACCTGAGACGTTCACCACCAGAGCACAACTCCAAGACTTCTGCATGCTGTCGCTAGCCGTCCCACCCCCCGGTGAGTCCTCTGTTCTACTCACCCTTCTTCTTGAAGACAGAGAAGAGAGAGCGAATGTTTTTCCTCAGGTAGACCACCATGTCTAGACCACCATGTCTAGACCACCTTGTCTAGACTGGCAGAGGAGAGAGCTACACAGGCTGCAGCAGACGCAGCAACAACAGTCTAGACAAGTTGGACAGCAGGCGTTCTTTTACAGGGCACTTGGACACTCACGGCAGCTAGGTCTCTCCCCTGGCCAAGTGGTTAGAGCTACCGGAGAAAGATAAGTCGCGGAGCTGAAAGAAATCTGCTTTGAGCGGTCCAAGTCCAAGCCCATACCAGCTGCCTCCTCCCTGTGTTCAGGGCTGCAATCTGTCCTTCCTTGTCACTCTTTCCATCCCTCTCTCCCTCCCATGCTCTCTCTTCTCTCTCTCTCTCTCTCTCTCTATCTCTCTCTCTCACTCCACCCCCAACTCTTTTGAAACTCCCCCTCTATTGTCAGGACAACCCCCAGAGCAAGAGGACTGTCAGTGTTTTGGCTTGAGACACCCCTCTCAGACCTAAGCACACACACACACACACACACACACACACACGTCTACAGCTGAGTCCTGAACTGAGGGGGATATAGTTCCACACTTGCCAGGAACAAAAAAACATACAAACTTAACAGAAAAAAAACAAAAAACCCTGTATGAAAGATTGGAAACGTTCCACTGCAAATACACAGCATCTGCTCTGCCTTCTCCTCCCCTCCTCCCCCCTCCTCACCCCTCCTCACCCCCTCCTCACCCCTCCTCCCCTCCTCTTCTGTGAGTCACTCTCTAAAAGTCACTCTTTTCTTTACCCCTGGCAACTCTCTATTCACTTCTGAGGAAGAAGAGAGTGTTCCACTGCTATCACCATGCAGGTGAAAGCATTTTGTCAAGCCGTTAACCTACATTACCCCCCACCCTCTCTCCTCTCCACCTTCACCCTCTCTCTCCAAACCTACACCCCCCTTTTCCACCCACTCTCACCCTTCCCAGCCCCTCGCCCTCTCTCTCCTCCACCCTCACCCTCTCTCATCCACCCTCGCCCTCTCTCTCCTCCACCCGCCCTCTCTCTCCTCCACTCTCCCTCTCTCTCCTCCACCCGCCCTCTCTCTCCCTCGCCCGCCCTCTCCATCAGGCTTGACATCCTGTGACACTGGAAAAGAGATTGTCTAGAGAGAGAAAGAGAGACTAAAATAGACTAATTGAAGTAGCCTTTCATCTTAATAATGGTTAAGGGGACAAGGACCCTAGCATGACCCCCCTCTCCCCTCTCCCCTCTCCCCTCTCCCCTCTCCCCTCTCCCCCCTCCCAGAAAATTGTGACATAAGAGCAAGAGGCCATCACATGTCGGTACTGCCTGTGTGTGTGTGTGTGTGTGTCCGCTTACTTATAATGTTTTCAAATTCTCTTTTCTCCAAAAACAGCCAGTGGGTGCTGCGGTCTTGTGCTCAGTTAAAAATAGCCCTCATTTCCCTCCATCTACCAACACTCGGTAAACACACAGTGTTGTGTTTGTGACTCGACATTACCATAGAAACAAATGACAGACTGTGTGCCAACAGAACAATAATCCCTCCATGTTGGTCTGCTGATTCCGTCTGATTCTCTTCCCCCTGTAGAGAACCAGGGCTTTGATTCCCCTGGCCTGCCCCGGCTGTGTGTATCCCCGATGAGACATCACAGTAGGGGGCTGCAGCTGGCTGCTACATCCTGGCCGACTGGACGAACAACCTAAAACAATGATCTTGTTTCTGTCTCCTCAGCAGCTGTGCGGAACTCCGCCAGCTCCGCCCAGCTCCGCCCAGCTCCGCCCAGCTCCGCCCAGCTCCGCCCAGCTCCGCCCAGCCTGGACTCCAACACCGGTGCTTCGGCTCTACAGCTGGTGAGTAGTAGGCAGTCAGGTGGCTGAGCGGTTAGGGAATCGGGCTAGTAATCAGAAGGTTGCCAGTTCGATTCCCGGCCATGTCAAATGACGCAAGGCACTTCACCCTACTTGCCTCGGGGGGGAATGTCCCTGTACTTACTGTAAGTCGCTCTGGATAAGAGCATCTGCTAAATGACTAAATGTAAATGTAGAGGCAAAGCTAAGGTCTCCAGAAGCCAATCCTAATCTATACCTAACGCCCAGAACGTGACCTTCCCAACCTGGGGTGCTGGCAGTGGGGTAAAGAGTCTAGTCGAGTGGGAGGCTTGGTCCAGGCCTCCAGGGGAGGAGATTTGGATGTCGGCACACTGCCAGGAAACTAATCCTATGGCTTAACCTCGCATCTTCTCACCTGTCATCAGTCTGTCTTCCCCTTTCACACTCACTCCTAAGTCATCCCCTCGCTCTCTCTCTCTGAGACACACACGCTCAGTGTCACTGTCCTGCATGTGTACTCCAGTGTCATGCGACACCAACTCAAAGCACTCTTCCAAACTCAAAGCACTCTTCCAAAACCCACGACAATGGAGGACAGACCTTTCCAGTGTGCCAAATCTCAGGGTCTCTAAGTATTAAGCCCCTCCCTCCCCTGTTGTTCACCACGGCCCCTCATATTAATATTCATTAGCAGACCTATAGAGACACCAGCTGGCCTGCAGGGGGGGGGGGGGGGGCGAGAGGGCGGAGGGCTCAGATACCTACAGACGGCCACACACACAAGATCATACACTCTCTTTCTCTGTCTCTCTCTCGCACACTGACACACACACTCCCTTTTTCTGTCACTCGCACTCACAAACACTCCTTCTCGCTGTCCAAAACCAAATCACACAGATTTTCTTTTTTTTTAACCAACTGCGCAATATGTCCCAACGGCCACCAGGGAGATGCTGTGCTCAAAGCCCTCAGCTTTGTGATGAGACAGCGCAGTGGACATTTGTTGAACACTGGAATGTCCTGGCTACCAACCAGTTGTTGAGTTGCTGGAAAAAATACAAAAAACAGCTGGATATCGACTGTATGACACCCAATAGACACCTAGCGATCAGATCCCACCCTACACAAACACACATTTACATTACATTTACATTTAGTCATTTAGCAGACGCTCTTATCCAGAGCGACTTACAGTAAGTACAGGGACATTCCCCCCGAGGCAAGTAGGGTGAAGTGCCTTGCCCAAGGACACAACGTCAGTTGGCACGGCCTGGAATCGAACTGGCAACCTTCAGATTACTAGCCCGCTTCCCTAACCGCTCAGCCACCTGACTCCACAGTGGGTTCATTTAACACAAGCAGTGTTCATTTGACTTGTGGAGTGTTTCTGTAGGTCCACCCTTATGAAATTGACCTATATCAAACTCCTGGGGTTGAATTAACATTTCGAAATTTGCTGTGCACACACACAAGCACACCACCAGTGCAAGTTTCATATCCGCTCATCTCGTTTCCTCACCCCTCTTCTATGTTGTTTCTGAAGAAAGGGAGGAGGGAAGGGATGAAAAGGAGAGTTTGTTTGTTGACAGCAGTACCAATCTCTTATGGCCAGGTTGGTGACCTCTATCGAGAACAGGTAGAGAACAGAGATCACTGAACCATGAGAGGAACAAAGAAATGTTTCCACTTCATGCCTGGCTACTCCCTTACTGCCTGCTGTACGCAGCGTGTGTGTGTGTGACAGAGAGAGAGAGACAGAGAGAGAGAGAGAGACAGAGAGAGAGAGACAGAGAGAGAGAGAGAGAGACAGAGAGAGAGAGAGAGAGAGAGACAGAGAGAGAGAGACAGAGAGAGAGAGAGAGAGAGAGAGAGAGAGAGAGAGAGAGAGAGAGAGACAGAGACAGACAGACAGAGAGAAAACCGGATGAAGATAGAAAGAGAGCCACAGAAGGCAGACGAAGAGCCAAACTTCAGGAAGACGGCGAGGACACGAGATGAAAGGAACAGGAGTTGATTAGACACGAATCATCGTGTTAGCGTAGCGGTCTCCTGAACGTTCGGCCTCTCTGTCTGGTGAGCGCAGCCTGCTGCTGCTGACTGCTGCAGGGCCGGGGAGACGATCGATCCCCCTGCCTGTGTCCCGATCGTCTTACACGGCAACTCTACAACCTGCCCCCCCCCCCCCCCTCACCCCCCTCACCGACACACCGGAGGAGAGCGAGCTGAAGAGGGGGCGGGGCAGGGCGGGGGGGAGGGGGGGGGTGGATGGAAGGAGAGGAGGACCGAGAGAGAAGAAAAAAGAAACACTCAAGGTTGAAGTCTTGGGAGATTTACAGCCTGCGTTCCAAACTGCTTGGCAGACACACATACCCACACCTCGATGTCTCTTCAATTATCTTTTTCAAACCTGTTACTCCTGCTCCAAGTATTAGAAACCTCTCTAAAATCAAGCATGAATTCTGAGAGGTTTATTTGGACTGGTCATTGTTATGTTCTTCCTTGTATCGGTGTACACATCTAGAGAGATGTCAGGTCAAAGCATGAGGATGACCTAGATCTGTGATATCCACAGGACACCCTGCCCTCCCCGCCGCCACAACCCTGGTGAACATCATGCTGGAACAAACCCATCCAGTTCTCTTTCATTGGATAGACCCCTCTGTCTTTTTCACACAATCTGTGTTTGTATATCTGGAGATCCTCTCCATCTTTCATAATCCCCCACTTCTCCTTACCTCCAACTGTTTAATGTCACCTCTTTCTCCCTCCCTCTCTCTTTCTCCTCTCTTTCCGTCAATGCTGTACACCCAGAGGAAATCAGAGAGAGAGAGAGAGAGAGGAGAGAGAGAGAGAGAGAGAGCAGAGGGAGAGAGAGAGAGAGAGAGAGAGAGAGAGAGAGAGAGAGAGAGAGAGAGAGAGAGAGAGAGAGGCAGAGGGAGAGGGAGAGAGAGAGAGGTGATCTGTGGGCGATGGCAGTCACCGTGTCAGCTGATTTATGTGGGTCCCTGACAGCCCTCCTCTACAACCCTCACTCCTCCTCCTCCTCATCTTCATCCTCCCTTCCCCCATGAGGTAGATGTTTAAACACCAGCGCAAGGAAGGCTTTTAATAGCACCATCGCCACCATTATCATTCATCACCTACCCTTCTGGTGGTGAGCCTGATTCTGCTGGACCCATAGGCCACTGTATGTCTGAGCACCAAAATCCTACCAGAGAATTATGAAGTACATTTTAGTCATTTAGCAGACACTCTTATCCAGAGCGACTTACAGTAAGTACAGGGCCATTCCCCCGAGGCAAATAGGGTGAAGTGCCTTGCCCAAGGACAACGTCATTTTGCACGGCCGGGACCGCTCAGCTCACCTGACTCCCTTGCAAAAGAACAGTTTGTATCCATCCCCTCAGCATCACTGCGATATCGTCTTGGCTATGGAATTCCAAGGAAGCTAATGCAGGAGCTGATGTTGGTGGAACTGTAACGAATCCTGACCCCTCCCCCCACCTCCTCCTCCCCCTCCCCCCCCACCCCTGGTTACTGTTGTCCTGGTTAGTGTTGTCCTGGTTAGTGTTGTCCTGGTTAGTGTTGTCCTGGTTAGTGTTGTCCTGGTTACTGTTGTCCTGGTTAGTGTTGTCCTGGTTAGTGTTGTCCTGGTTAGTGTTGTCCTGGTTACTGTTGTCCTGGTTAGTGTTGTCCTGGTTAGTGTTGTCCTGGTTAGTGTTGTCCTGGTTAGTGTTGTCCTGGTTAGTGTTGTCCTGGTTAGTGTTGTCCTGGTTAGTGTTGTCCTGGTTAGTGTTGTCCTGGTTAGTGTTGTCCTGGTTAACACTCCAGCCGTCTCTCTTTGGATGGCGACCTCGTAACTCAGCCCCACTGTGGCAGCCATGGAATACGAAGCAGGGGAATGGCAATGAATTAACGAGACTCAGTGTGTGTGTGTGTGTGTGTGTGTGTGTAGTGTGTGTGTTCGTGTGTGTTCATGTGTAGTGTGTGTGTGTGTGTGTGTGTGTGTGTGTGTGTGTGTGTGGTGTGTGTGTGCATGTGTAGTGTGTGTGTGTGTGTGTGTGTGTGTGTGTGTGTGTAGTGTGTGTGTGTGTGTGGGTGTGTGGGTGTAGTGTGTGTGTGTGTGTGTGTGTGTGTGTGTGTGTGTGTGTGTGTAGTGTGTGTGTGTGTGTGTGTGTGTGTGTGTGTGTGTGTGTGTGGTGTGTGTGTGCATGTGTAGTGTGTGTAGTGTGTGTGTGTGTGTGGGTGTGTGTAGTGTGTGTGTGTGTGTGGGTGTAGTGTGGTGTGTGTGTGTGTGTGTGTGTGTGTGTGCATGTGTAGTGTGTGTGTGTGTGCATGTGAGGGCCACAGTTTGTTTTATTGCTGGTCACACTTGAACCCGTTTGGTTGCTGTGCTGTGACAGTTTGAATGTTTCCCACTGCAGGAGGATCATTCAATCATTCCCTCATTAATTGCTAGTCCTAAATCACAGATTTATCCATACTGCAAATCATTCTTTACTCTTCCTCATTCTTAGAACCAAAGGGTGCACAGTAGAATCATGTCCAACAACTAGAAGTAACCTTGAGAAGGTTCCACTCAGAACCCTTTTCAGGTCCTTACGATTTCACTGCCGAGCCCTTCTCAAGTCACCCAGAGATACATACATGTACGCATACTCACTCATGCAACGTGTTACTTATCATGATTTTTTAAATTGATCTTTGCATTGGGTTTGGTGATTTGTTTTCTATCATGTGTTAAAGAGCGAGAGACATGAGAGAGAGAGGGAAAGAGAGAGAGAGAGACAGAGAGAAAGAGGGAGAGAGAGAGGCAGAGAGAGAGAGGGAGAGGGAGAGAGACAGAGAGAAAGAGGGAGAGAGAGAGAGGCAGAGAGAGAGAGATTGTCTCCAGGTGCTGGTGCCTCACCCTAGGTAGTCATGAGGGTGATAGCCCAGGCTGACTGTAAGGAAACAAAAGTACCTTTGATTGCAACACTGCCACACAAACCTATACATAGTTACTGCAGAACCCAGGACATATATAAATAGACTCTCTTTCCTTCTCTCTCTCTTTCTCCTTTCTTGCTTGCTCTTTTCACCCCTCTCTTGTGCTCCGTCTCATCCTCTCTCTCCCCCACTTTCTCCCCCTCTCTCTACGTTTCTCAGCACGATTAAAGTCGGGGATCCATGCCTGTCGTTTCGTGGCATGACTTGTCAAGCATACTAAGAGGCAGCGACGAACACGACACAAAGAAATACACACCACCGATCCTGAGAGAAGCAGCAGAAACTGCGAGCGTTCGGTGTGAACCGGCACATTCACACAGACTTTCAAAACAGCCCAATAAATCTGTTTGTTACCCTACGCGGCAGCAGGGGACATTCTCATGGATCTCTCAGATCCTAAAAGGCGCCAGACGCCAGGAACTCGTAGCCAAACCCACACCACGAATCAGAGGGCAGGCTGGAGGCGGGGCCTGGGCATCACAGAAGGAAAAGGGAGTTGGACGAAGCAGAAAAGCATTCGAGTCCCATGAGAAAAAAAGCCTCAACAGGCAGAAGTGCTGATGTTTGATTGTGACACTAAGACACATTCCTGCAACAGTGCGGAGTCCCAGTCATGTGGAGAGATGAGTTGACAAGAGAAAGATTGCAAAGTAGATATCCTTGATTCAACTCTCGATTAGGGTCATTCCTGCTTGTCCTCCAGTGACCCTTGATGCTGAGGTGAACCAGGGGTCACAAACCGTACCCCTAGAACATTCTATCTTGTAATTACATAAGCATTTGTTATTGAGTTATTTGCTTAAAATCAAAGTAGGGGGAATTGATAAGAAAGTGTTCCTGTGGTCTAAAAGGCAAAAGTTTTGTCAGGGCGGAACAGACATCATAATGTATGGTAACCACTTAGAGGACACTGTTTTCATTCAATAACAGAAGACAAGTGAGTCCAACGTGAATTTCCACAAACCTAATTTATTTTGTATTATTTCTTCAAGGAAATCACGTTGAAAGTCTCTCTTTAAGAGACCCTGACTTCCCCAGATCGAGATTGGCCTTTCAGACGACAACTTATTTACCTGAGTTAAGATGAGTACGTCGAACGTGTCTGTATTAAATGTCTTCATGTGGTCATCAGTCACACTGCTTGAAGGCACAGACGGCATTAACATGTCTGAGGTTTACAAAGAAGCACACTCTTTTGCTGGCTTTAGGGTTGAGATGTGCTCTGTGCTTCCATGTTCTGGACCTCGGGATTGTGTTTACCCCAGAGTGAGGTACAGGGGAAGGCAAAATAATAAAATAAAACCATCATGTCCTTGATTTAACTGGTAAGTTCATTTGACTCTGTGTCATCTGAATCACACCAAACACATTACGTAGGAACAGATGTTGCCTATGTTCTGGGGAATAGTCACACACACACACACACACACACACACACACACACACACACACACACACACACACACACACACACACACACACATACTTAGGATAGAAAGCATCATGTTTGTCAATCAGCACTGTAAATGCATTAAATGTCCATCTGCTGGAGATGGATGGCTTGTGTGTGTGTGTGTGTGTGTGTGTGTGTGTGTGTGTGTGTGTGTGTGTGTGTGTGTGTGAGAGCACTGGGTATGTAAATCTGTGCCCAAAGAGAGCAGCACCAAATCTCAGCTCTGCCACATCATTCTGAGCCTGAACTAAATCTAGCAGAAACACATGGTCTCTGCCAGTGAAATCCTGTTAGGCACGGTTAGTGACCTAAGTCTTCTAAATAAACAAACAGCTCCTGTCCTTGCAAAGACAACACAAATGCAAATTGTTTTTTTGGGGGGCAAACGGTCTGTTAAATTTAAGAATAAAGTTGTCCTAAAAAGAACATCTCGGCTTTATCAGTCAAAACGTCTCTGCCTCTTCTGCTGCCTCTCATGGTGACTTGACTTGGCTGGTTCTCTGCACAGCGAAGGGACACGTTGAGTTTGGTAAAGTCACTACTCTCTCATTAGTGCGGACACACAACACTACTGTACTCAGTCACACGTCAACGCCTAACGAGCAAGATGCTGCATTGTGTCATACCGTCGAAAGTTCGTCCCACAACCATGAATCCATTGTATACGTGTGTGTGTGTGTGTGTGTGTGTGTGACACACAGGAGACAGAACAGCAGATGTATCTGAAGAGGGCTGACTGTAGCTTTATGTCTCATCTTTAAGGCTTTAACTCAATTAGAGGGTTAATGCAGGAAGTAGTGAACCCTGCTTCTAAACACTGAGGTCCTTATGCAGAGCGGCAGGAGAGAGGGCGAGGAGATGAGCTGGGTAAAGGTCATCTAGACGTCTGAAATCCTCAAGTTGTTACAGTTGTTACATCAGTAGCACAACTGGATGTGATTCGGTAACTGTGAAGCCAAAGCTGTCGTGAGTTGTTGTGAGTTTAACTAATTGTTTTAATTGAAAGAATCCAAAAGAAAAGTTTTTTTAAAAGTTTTGAAAGGTTGAAAAACTAATTTTCGAAAAAAAAAGGTTTGAAAACAAGGTTTAAACCAAATAAACAAATTGGTTTGCATCATTGCTGAGTACTTGATGAGGACTACAATAACAAGATGATTAACATCTTGTTATTGTACTCTGCTCTGCTTTACTCTGTTTTAGGCTTCTCTGTTCTCCTCTCTCCTCTGCTCAACTCGTGCCCACTCACATATTGTTTCTTAAAGTAGAGAACACACAGGGATTCCACTCTGGGGCTGATTATGCAGACGAGTTCCACCGGGAGAGAGACCGGGAGAGAGGCGGGGAGAGAGGCCGGGAGAGAGGCCAGGAGAGAGGCGGGGAGAGAGGCGGGGAGAGAGGCGGGGAGAGAGGCCAGGAGAGAGGCCAGGAGAGAGGCCAGGAGAGAGACCGGGAGAGAGGCCAGGGAGAGAGGCCAGGAGAGAGGCCAGGAGAGAGGCCAGGAGAGAGGCCAGGAGAGAGGCGGGAGGACAGTCATGGACGAGGAGGGAAGGGGAGAGAGGCAAGATGTGAGAGAAGTGTGGAGGAAAAGAGAAAGTGGATACGTAGAGATACCAGGAAGCAGAGAGGAGAGAGAGAACAGAGAAAGCTGGCATGATACCACATCTATGTAGGGAGTTACTGACAGCGGAGAAAAGTTCTGTCAACGATGTCTTCAAAGCAGGAAGATGACGGGAGCCAATGAGAGTCTTGGCTCAGCTTCTGGCACAGAACTTAAAGGGCCCAGAGAAGTGTTAGCCCGCAGCAATAATGAAATATGGAATATCTCACTCTCTCTTTCTTACACACATACCCTCTCTCTCTTTCTTACACACATACCCTCTCTCTCTTTCTTACACACATACCCTCTCTCTCTCTTTCTTACATACATACCCTCTCTCTCTTTCTTACACACATACCCTCTCTCTCTTTCTTACACACATACCCTCTCTCTCTTTCTTACACACATACCCTCTCTCTCTTTCTTACACACATACCCTCTCTCTCTTTCTTACACACATACCCTCTCTCTCTTTCGCAGTCATTCTCTAGAACGTTTGTGCCCCCTCACTCTTTCGTTTTGCACAATTTTATTCGAGAAAAAGACGGAACTCAAGGATTACTTTCTTTTTACTGTCGTCGACTCATCACGTCATTGTCTGCCTCAGATAAAGACACAAAAATCTAATTCATTATCTACAGCGGATCCCGCTTTGAGTCTCATGACCGAGGGAAGCCCTGCTGAGAATGACTCACACTAACCACACTGAGAGAGCTGTCATAGATCAGACAGAAGGGGGAGAGAGGGGTGAGAGGGGGGAGAGAGGGGGAGGGAGAGAGTTGTGTATGTGGGAAGCTATGTCTAACGATGAAGAAAGAGTGTGCTCGGAGGGGGGAAAAAATAACTTAAAACATCTGGCAACCCCTCTGATACGAGCACTCTGCTTCTAGAGGAGCGGAGAAGGAGCGCAGCATCGAACGTTCCCCGAGATAAACGTTTGGGATTGATGGTGTGTGTGTGTATGAATGACCTTACCAGGGTTCAGACACACACACAGTCAAACGTTCCAAGAGATACATGTTAGCGATGGATGATGTGTGTGTGTGACCTAACCACTGTGCAGTGAGATGCCTCCTCCATCTCTCCTCCCTAGCAGGCCTGTCCCTAGCACCTGTAGACGCAGAGGACTGAGAAGACCTTCAGAGTGTTTCATGAGCTCATCTCTGCCACTGTAACCCCTGTGTGTGTGTGTGTGTGTTGGATGAATAGTTTGCCCTTGTGACATTGAACACAAGGCTGTTTCTTATCACCAGCTCTGACAACAAGAACTCGAGCTGGAAACACAAGAGTCTCGCCGGCAAATGCTTGGCCCGCTTAGAGGCAATAGAGTCGAGGGCAGAAGGTCACGTCTACCACAACCCTAAGTCCCTTCTCTGGTCACTGAGGGTATAGGAAAGATTGGGATTCTCCTGTTTGGAATGGGTCCAGACTTAGTGAGATCTGTCACGTACCAAGAGACCACTCAGGGAGGTCATCCGTGCCATTACCCAGCATGCTTTGGGCCTGTACTGCTGCTTCAATGGTAGATCCCTCCTTATCGCTAGAAGGTGTTTGAGTGTACATGAGTATTGCTGCTTGAAAAGGAGAAAATACACCTTGTAGTAATCCATACCCGTGTGTGTGTGTGTGTGTGTGTGTGAGCTTGTGTGTGTGTGTGTGTGTGTGTGTGTGAGCTTGTGTGTGCGTGTGTGTGTGAGCTTGTGTGTGTGCATGTGTGTGAGTGCAAGTGGGGCTATGAAACCGGGTTTAATCCATTAGCGATGGTTCGTAGCTCCATAAATAAAGTCAGTATGCTCACAAATTAGAGCATGGTGAAAAGGTCAAGCACACACACACACACACACACACACATCTAGATACTTCCCTGTCCCTGTTCCTACTTCCTCTACCTGCTCTTTAAACCATATGAAAGTAGAAGAACAAGACAGGTCACTGCAGGAGTAGTTAACAGACCCCATAGTAAACATGGAGAGAGAGAGAAAGAGAGACAAAGAGAGAGAGAGGGAGACAGAGAGAGAGGAAGAGAGAGAGGGAGAGAGAGAGGGAGAGAGAGAGAGAGAGAGAGAGAGAGAGAGAGAGAGAGAGAGGAAGAGAGAGAGGGAGAGAGAGAGGGAGAGAGAGAGGGGAGAGAGAGGGGGACAGAGAGAGGAAAGAGAGAGAAGGAGCACACATCTCTAATGTGCTGACACTGGTCTGATAGTGAGTGGGGGTAGGCTGGTCAGTATACACGCTGGTATGCAGGAATGCATTCACACCCTGGGTTCCTGAATAAAGCCCTCGTATGAATGAGAGAATGAGAGAACGCCAGAGAGAGAGGGAAACTCAAGAAAGGAGGGAACACACACACACACACATACGTGATGGACTGGTGGGGCATACCTCCGTTCCTCCATGACAAACATGGGTGTTGGGCAGCCCCGTCACCATGGTAACTGGTGGAGGATGAAAAACAAAGAGTGAAACAGCACACCGTGTAGAGAGCCTAGAACGTTCCAGAGGAAAACCACCCCAGTTTCAAACTGTCAACCTCAAGGCTGTTGGCCTGGGTGGACACACACAGGGGCAACACAGAAAGTGTGTCAGCAGGTCAAATAACTCACTGGAACAGAGAAATTCACCACAAAGACAAACTTTTTCTTTCCCTCCCTCTCTCTCTAACACACACACACACACACACACACACAGTGCAGAACACCTCTGTAAACATGTGCATCAGCACAGCAACCTCAGGGCTGACTAATGTGAAGTCAGCATGAGAATCCAGAATCCACCTTACAGTAAGAGCTAATAAGACCTGAACACAAACCACAAACGTGCACGCGTTTACCCTCATCTCAGCTGAACCCAGACCAGGCCAGACCAGGCCAGACCAGACCAGGCCAGACCAGGCCAGACCACATTGTATTAAAAGCAAACCAAGACAACAACACCTATCACAACTCTCCCAGACTCACTCGACAAGTTAAGTACGCACACAAGTCACCTGACAGCTAAACACATGTCACACAGTGAACACACAAACACCCCCCCCCCCCCCCCCCACACACACACACACACACACACACACACACACACACACACACGTCCAGCTCTTACCTGACCAGGCCCTGTCTGTCCTCCTGAAGTGCCACAGGAGTCTGTTCTTGTTGAGGCTGGAGTGAGAGGCAGGCAGGGGACCCTGCTGGAGGTAAAGGGCTCTGCTGGGCTCCGTCGTCACTCTCCTCTTGTGGACGTTGTTCCCCATGACAGAGGGTTCTACTGTCCAGAGGGTTCTACAGTCCAGAAGGTTCTACAGTCCAGGGTGCCGAGGGATCACACGCACCCTCATCGCCCAGGAGTTACCACGGTGACACACACTCGAGAACACTCACGCACTTCATCCCACTGGCACAGTTCCCTCTCACACACTTTCACAATTGTACCCCCCCACACACACACACACACACACTCTTAAATAATACCAGTCACTGTTTACACCCAGCTTACTCACCCCGCTTACACACACTCCTTGTCTGTGGCCGAGCACACACTCTCATACGTGTGCAAACACACACACACACACACAGAAGGGTCCTGTTTTGGAAAGCTGACACACTCCGGGTCCCTTACATCCAGCTGCTGTAGCAGCAGTGACGCCTCACTCTGAGAAGCAGCGCTGCTGGGTGTGTGTGTGAGTGTGTGTGTGTGTGAGTGTGAGTGTGCCCCTCCCACAGCAGACTCTGAATTAGCTCACTCTCGCTCTCTCTCTCTCGTTCTCTCTCGCTCTCTCTCTCTCCACTCTGACCACTAGGAATGCAAGGGAGAAGAGGATGGCTTCAGACCCAATGACACACACACACACACACACACTAACACCCACACCTCTCCCTCTCTCCCCCTCCACTCCTCTTCCTCAATCTGTTTCCTCTCGGACTGTGACACCTCCCACACAGTAGACAGGACGACCCTGACATCACAACACACACAACACTCTGACACACACACATACACACACACACACAACACTCTGACACACACCTGCCCTCACACACACACACGGAAGACCCTGACATCACAACACACACAACACTCTGACACAGACCTGCCCTCACACACACACACATACACACACACACACACGCACACACACACGCACCCACACACAGGCTGCAGAGTGAGGAAACAGAACTAAGGGAGAACCAAGAGACAGTCACACAGAGACATAATCCTCTCTCCGCTTCTGCAAAACACAAGCCTCAGAGCTTTGTGTGAAGACACACACACACAGCACACACACACACACACACACACACACACACACACACACACACACACATACAAATAAGAGCCCATGTGATTCCAAAGATAGATATATTGAGCTGATTGCTGATAAGAACATCTAAACTATGTTCAGATGATTTGCCAGAGGTAATCCACAGACAGTTTGGCTGGAGAGGCTTAAATTCCAAAAATGAAACCCACATGAGCAAGGAAATGATCAAGGAAATGGACACAGCTTCCGAGAGCTTATCTAACAGGAATACTGAATTCACCTGTTTTGTCAAACAAAACTGAAAACAAATAAGAGTTCCTGTCCATCCTTTACTTTTCATTCCTCCATCTTTCTCCCTGCCCCTTTCCCTCCCTCCCCTCCCTCCCTCCCTCCCTCCCTCCCTCCCTCCCTCCCTCCTCTCCTCCACTCCCCATCTTAGTGAACGTAATGGCGACAGACAGACTAGGGACATGATGATGACTCGGCAGTGTCACTGTGACTCGAGGAGAGCTGTCTCACACTGATGATGTCACACCCTCACCTGTCAATCAGTGGGGCTAAACTAGGGGTGCTGGAGCACATGAAGACGGAGGATTTGATGGGGAGATGATGGAGGGAGAGAGATAGAGAGAGAAAGAGGGGATCGACGTACTGTGAGATATCACATTCCTCTGTATCAGATTAGATGAAACATGATAACAGTGTTTTCTTCAGTCACACATCACAGTGGGACTCAGAAAGATGCTAGATTCCCATTGGGTGTTCCCAGAGCTGGGAAGGAAGTGGGGTGCTCCAATGACATTTACAAAGTGTGTGTGTGTGTTGGGGGGGATTTACAGTTTGTGTGTATATTTGTGTGTGTATTTGTGTGTGTGTGTAGGTGTGTATTTGTGTGTGTGTGCTCTGCCTCTCATCAGAGGAAGTCTCACAAGTAGCTTTTAGATACAAAACGATCCCCGGTAAAATGCCTTGATAGATGATGTCCATTAGAATACCAGAACCACTCTCTGGCTTTTATTCATTTAGAGTACTCTCTAATACACAACTCCCATTCCCCTCTAATAGAAACTGAGAGACAGACAGAGAGAGAGAGAGAGACAGAGGGGAGGAGACAGAGAGACAGAGACAGAGAGAGAGAGAGAAAAGGTGTGGCAGAGAGAGAGAGAGAAATTAGAGTGATAGGTCTGTCTGGTTGACAACATGTCAACCTTGCCCTAGATACATCTAAATGTGTGTGTGTGTGTCTGTCTGTCATCAAGTGATTTCTTGAAGAAGTACAGATTTGATAAGAAGACAGTTGCCAGAATATACTAAAAAAGGGAAGCTGGTGGTCTTTGTTCATGTGGTGTGTGTGCGACCAAGTCTTGAGGGCCCCAATGAGACTGTAGATACTGTTAAATAATAATTCCATTCATTGAAGACGTGCGATGAGACTGAATATCCAGCCCAACACACCCCTCTACTGGTCAACTGAAACAACTGTTCACTGGAAAGTGACCCTTGTTCAAAAGGGTCGGTCGGTCGGTCTCTCTCTCTCTCTCTCTCTCTCTCTCTCTCTCTCTCTCTCTCTCTCTCTCTCTCTCTCTCTCTCCTCTCTCTCCTCTCTCTCTCTCCCTCTCTCCCTCTCTCTCTCTCTCTCTCTCTCTCTCTCTCTCTCTCTCTCTCTCTCTCTCTCGCTCTCTCTCCCCTCTCTCCCTCTCTCTCTCCTCTCTCTCTCTCTCGTCTCTCTCCTCTCTCATCTCTCTCTCTCTCTCTCTCTCTCTCTCTCTCTCTCTCTCTCTCTCTGTCTCTCTCTCTCTCTCTCTCTCTCTGTCTCTGTCTCCTCTCTCTCTTCTCTGTCAGAGGCTTATGGTTTCACCCCTTCCATTTGTGACATCACTGCCCAGCCTTTATGAGATCACAATAACGTTGCCAAGGGTGACAATTACCTCACAATAAACAGGGGTGTGTGAGGGAATGGGGGAGGGTGGGGTGATGGGGGGGGGGGGGTGATGGATGAGGGCTCCATTTCGGGGCTCAGGTATCAGTTTCCACAGGTGAATTACCTCCGCTCGTCAGAGAGTGTGCATGTGGTGACTGCTGGGAACTGACACGATGAGTCGCAACATTAAACTTTCACATGATTTCCTTGCCTCTAGGACTGCTGCAACACATGTGTGTTCCTTCCACGCTTCTCTGAAACATAATATTGGTTTTACAGAATCCAGGACAGGTAAGCTAGTTCCTATCGTGTGAGCATGTTCCATGTCTCTCCCTCTCCTTCACCTATACCAAGTCTAAAGGGTAACAGAGTTCCACACACAAGCTCTCAGTCTTGTGAGGGGCCTCCAACAAAGATGAATATCCTAACATGAGACCCCTGAAATACAACCACTATAAGCCCCCCTGGGTGCAGATGTGCCAGGCAAACACACACACACTCCTACACACACAAGCATGCGTGTCCACACACACACATTCCTACACACACACACACATCACACACATACGCCCACACACACATCACACACAGGAATCCCAGGGATTTTGTGAAATGACCTCACCACAAAAGCAGCCAGGACTGAGGGTGTTCTGGACAAAGCAGGTAGTTGAGGGGGCTCTACGGTGAAGCCCCCTTTGATAGGGTGTGTGTGTGTGTGTGTGTGTGTGGGTGTGTGTGTGTGTGGTGTGTGTGTGTGTGTGTGTGTGTGTGTGTGTGTGTGTGGATATGATGTCATGTGCAGGGGTGGCGCCCTTCTAAGCCTAGCGTAGTGCTACTTAAACACAAACACACAGATACACTCTCAACTGAACAGTTACAAGGCCACACACACACACACACACACACGTGTATGAATGTACACTGACACTGTTTTAATGAATATGAAGATACTGACACTCACAGTAGTGATGCTGAATAAAGGTTTTGGCAAGTAAGTGTACAGGAAATTAAAAACAGCTTCATGCTGTCATGAATAAAAATGATGAGTCTGCAGATAATTATGTGGCTACCTGAAGGAGTTGGAGTAAAACAACTAGTTATTTTATACAAAGGAGATGTGTGTGTGTGTGCGTGTTTACACTTGTGTGTGGGCTTCACTGTGTGTAAGTGTGTGTGTACTTGTGGATGGGTTTTCTAATTAAAAAGTATTGAGAGTGCCTTTGCGAAGAGTTCCTTCAGTGGCTGAATAAGGCTTTGTATTTGTGTGTAATCTCCTCTCTCTATCACATAACTCTAGCCACAATCTGGCAACCAGGCAGCCAGACACACACACACACACACACACAAAAGATGCTCCACTTCTGGGAATTCAGCTCTCACACACACACACGCACACACACACACACAAAGGAATGTGCACATCAAAGAGTGATTTTTATATGAGAGGAATCTCTCTAAATTATGAACTTCACATAGAGAGGTCAGTCAGCAATAGAAGTTGGCACACACACACACTCACACACACACACACACACACACTCAGTGCCCTAAACTTGTCCCAGAGTTCTGCAGAGCTGTGGTACCATTAGACACACAGACTTAAACATAACCTATTGCACTGGTACATGAGTCGACAAAATCTCAGACAGAGAAGAATGTGTGTGTGTGTTTGAGTGACCTATGTGTATGTGTGTGTGTGTGTGTGTTTGATGTGTGTGCTTCACTGCTCTTGTGTGTTTGTACTCGTCAGGTGACAGAAGAATGACAGAGGAAAGTCACCTGGCAGGTTCTGGAAGAATGAAGAGAAGGAGAATGAACTTTAAGATTTCTAACACTGTCCTATTGGTGGAAAATAGTCCTCGCTCGTGATCTCCCTCCCTCTCTCTCTCTCTCTCTCTCTCCTTCTCTCCCCCTCTCTCTCTCTCTCTCTCTCCCTCTCTCCCTCTCTCTCTCTCTTAGATGAACAATGAACAGAGAACAGGTGAGAGAGAAAAACAAAGAGTAGATTCACATTCTGCAGGTCTGCCAAAAACAAAGCAGTCCACACAGGTTCAATTCAAGTCATTTCCCAAACGAATCCCCTGTTCCTATTATCATGCTAAAGCAGTAACTCCATCAGGTAACTGGGCTCCTGTGTGTGTCTATAAGAGTCATTTCCCAAACGAATCCCCTGTTCCTATTATCCTGCTAAAGCAGTGACTCCGTCAGGGTAACTGGCCTCCTGTGTGTGTCTATAAGAGTCATTTCCCAAACGAATCCCCTGTTCCTATTATCATGCTGAAGCAAAGACTCCCTCAGGTAACTGGCCTCCTGTGTGTGTCTATAAGAGTCATTTCCCAAACGAATCCCCTGTTCCTATTATCATGCTGAAGCAGTGACTCCCTCAGGTAACTGGCCTCCAGTGTGTGTCTATAAGAGTCATTTCCCAAACGAATCCCCTGTTCCTATTATCATGCGAAGCAGTGACTCCCTCAGGTAACTGGCCTCCTGTGTGTGTCTATAAGAGGCTGGAGGTCACAGCATGTCAGCCCAGGAAGTCTTACTCTGATAAAATAGTTCCTATCCACCGATGGAACGGAACACAATGTTCACATTTGCTACAGACATTATTATACTACAGAAATATCGTAGACACAACAAGGAAGTATACAGTTCCTTTTCAACCCACACAGTAATGATCTGTGGTACGTACGAAACACACCACTTGGGAGGACACAGACCCCTGTCTTCATCTTTCCCAGAGTCATGGTCCCATGTTCCCTGTCTGTGGTCTGGAGACCCCCCACCGTGACAGTCTGGGGACACAGGGGGGGGGGCACGAAAGCCTCTTCAGCACGAGAGAAAGGAGAAAAAGCAATGGAAAACTAAAATGACCACACAGCTCGTGAACAGAACAGGGCTATGGTCTCCACTTGTCGAGATGAGAGAGAAAGAGAGAGAGAGAAGCGACAGAACTTAAACAAAACGAGGTTCCTGGAGTTTGGTGTGTCTAAGTCTCTTTACGGTACCTTTTAGCACACACACACACAGACACACACACACAAACCACAACACACACAGACACTGCATTAACAGGAAAGAAAAGGCCAGCTTTAGAGGTAGAACAAAACAGGAAATGGGGATTGTGGGTAATCTCTATAACGTCAACGTCACCAAGCAAACACATCAAAAAACTGAAGAGGGGATTAAGCCCACCTTGCACCCGCGCGTGTGTGTGTGTGCTACCCAGACTGATGTCCTGGTTATAACTAGACAAATTCCTCACAGCCATCTTGCCATTTTAGTCCAAAACAAAAGGGACAATCCCACACCATAATCATCAACAAATATTCCTCACAAGAGTGCATAGAAACCCTTCCAGATGTGTCTGACCGACACAGATGGAGTCAGAGAGCAGAAATCACCCCACGGCTGACCTCTGACCTCTCCACTCCTCTACCGGAACCTCAGAGTAGAAGGTTCTGGCTGAATCCGTAATCCCAAACCCACTCCAAGATCCACCCACCTTTGGCTGCTCGTGGTTCTGGTAGCCCAGCTTGGCAGCTCCTCCGTCCGCTAGTCCGGGTCCGGTCCGGTTGAGGCCGTTGTTGAGGCTCTTCTTCCTGCGGCTGCCCTTCAACCAGCTGAAGGCCTGTCCCAGGGAGCCGCCTGCCTTCCTCTGCCCACGCTGGGCTCTCCCCTCGCGGGCCACGATCTCAGAGATGTCCCTGGGCACCAGGTCCCCCACGGAGCTGTGCCGGGACATGGCGAGGCCCTGGAGGATGTGGATGCCCTCCTCTCTCTCTCTCTCTCTCTCTCGCTCTCGCTCTCTCGCTCTTTCTCTCTCTCTCTCTCTCTCTCTCTCTCTCTCTCTCTCTCTCTCTCTCTTCTCTCTCTCTCTCTCTCTCGCTCTCTCGCTCTCTCGCTCTCTCTCTCTCTCTCTCTCTCTCTCTCTCTCGCTCGCCTCTCTTTCTCTCGCGATCTCTCTCTCTCTCTCCCTCCCTCCCCCTCAGTCTCTCTCTCTCTCTCTCTCTCTCTCTGTCTGTCTGTCTGTCTGTCTGTCTCCCCCTCTCTCTCTCTCTCTCTCTTCCTATCCTTCTGGGCCTCCCTCGCCCTGTTGAGGATGCTGGCTGTTTGGGCGTTCTCTGGTTCTCTGGTTCTCTCCTCTGTTCTTTGCTTCAGTGCTTGGTCAGCACCTGGGGTAACAAGGAGAGAGACCAGGTTGGAGACGGAGAGGGGGGGAGAAAGAAAGAGGAGATTAGAGAAACAGACTGACGTGGTCCGAGATGAGATAAAGGCCGTGGACAAGAGATGGCTCGCTGGACACAAGCACAGAGAAACATCTTCAGGGAGTGGGCATGTTTCAGGGAGGAGGGACAGAAGGAATGAGAAGGAAATGAAGAAGGAAAGAAGAAAATATGGAAATAATGACTGAAAAAAGAAAAGAAGGAAGGAAAGATAAATGATGAGAACACAGAGACAAGGAAGATCACAACACTGACAAGTGAAAAAAAGAAAGACAGAGAGACAGAGAGAGAGGGAGAGAGAGAGGGAGAGAGACTGAGAGAGAGAGACAGAGACAGAGAGAGGGAGAGAGGGAGAGAGACAGAGACAGAGAGAGAGAGAGAGAGGGAGAGACAGAGACAGAGAGAGGGAGAGAGACTGAGAGAGAGAGACAGAGACAGAGACAGAGAGAGAGAGAGAGAGAGAGAGAGAGAGAGAGAGAGAGAGAGAGAGAGAGAGAGAGAGAGAGAGAGAGAGAGAGAGAGAGAGAGAGAGAGAAAGAGAAAGAGAAAAAGAGAGAATGGAATAGAGAGCAGCAATGCCTGACTGGGTCTCTGCTCACTGTAACAACAGAATCAAGAACATTCCCACACTATCCTAACTAAAACCTTGCTCTTCATCCCCCCTCCTCCCTCCTTCTTTTTCTATTCTTTCATTTGTGTGTATGCAGGGAGGAAGCCCCGGGGAGTTGACGAGAGCAGACCCCATCCAGTGTGTGTGTGTGTGTGTGTGTGTCTGTGTGTGTGTTTAGGTCACATGTGGTTCACATCAGCACACAGAAGAGAGATACTCTTCCAAACTGTCAGTACTGGACACAAACACACGTACGGACACACACCAGCATTCTGCACTCTTCACCATGGAAACACATGGTTCAAACTCTTGGCACTCTTTCTCAGGCAGTTTCTCTCTATCTTTCTGTCTCCTTCTTTATCTCCGTCTCGAACTCAACCTCTGTGTGACTTTTTCACACTTCAAACATTGTCTCTCTCGCCCCCACGCCGAGGTACAAAGTCTCTCCCTTGTTTAGTGTCTGTTGCGCAACACAAAGTCACACGAACTGGCAAAGTAAACACACTCAACGCAAGTCAACTTACCCACACAGCAAACCTGCTTCGTCCCTTTCCTCGTTCCTCTTCTGTGTCCTCTCTCTCTCTTCCTCTCTCTCTCTCTCTTCCTCTCTCTCTCTCTCTCTCTCTCTCTCTCTCTCTCTCTCTCTCTCTCTCTTTCTCTCTCTCTCTCTTTCTCTCTCTCTCTCTCTCTCTCTCTCTCTCTCTCTGTCTCTCTCTCCCTCTCTCCGGCTGCTCTGTGTGTTCAGCTCTGTGTGAGAGAGTCAGAGCAGCTCCATGCTCTGCGGCTGTCGGTCCCTCCCACCGGCTCACCTCTCCTCCCACTTCGCACAGAGCTGCTGGCATTAGCGTAAGCGCTACCTCCGTTAGCCTCACCTCTCATTCATATCACATGGTGTTAGCGTTAGCCTCGGGGCTGGTTCTTCTAGCTGTGCGCGTTCAGACTCAATAACATTACTGGCCACCTTTTTCCGTTTAGACTATCTATCTATCTATCTTTTTTCATTTTCTCTCCACCATTGGACATACTTTCAGTGGAATCAGAGATGTTGACATGGAGTCATTCCTTTCTGCTGTGAGAGGCCCCCTGACCCCTTACCTAGCCCTAACCCCTGACCCCTTACCTAGCCCTAACCCCTGACCCCTTACTAGCCCTAACCCCAGTAAGACATGTTTAGCACAAACTATCTGACAGCAAGACCCAGTTCAGATTAGTCTGGTGTCTGTTGTCTGTACTGCAGCGAGGGACAAAGAGAGAGGAGGAGACTGCATGAGGAGGTGAAGGCTGTAGCTCAAAGGTGAGAGGTCCAGGGGGAGGGGGAGAGACAGAGAGAGAGAGAGAGAGAGAGAGAGAGAGAGAGAGAGAGAGAGAGAGAGAGAGAGAATGAGTCACTGTGCTGAAAGGCTGAAACCTGATATCATGTCTGTCATGTTAAACATGACTGGCAACATACAGTCTACATACATACACACACGCACGCACACACACACACACACACACACACACACACACACACACACACACACACACACACACACACACACGCACACACACACACCGACAGACAATCCCAAAGTCCCAACAGAACCATTAGCTAAAGGGGCTTGCCCAGGAATATTCCCCTTTTCCAGAATCCTCTCTCCAAATCCTAACCCATCTGATAAGTGTTATCTTTCACTGTCCTGGAGGAGAAGAGCTTAGAGAGGGTGACATCATAGTACGACATGGGTCGGGGGGTGAGGGGGGGGCAGGGTGAGGGGTGGGGCAGGGTGAGGGGTGGGGCAGGGTGAGGGGTGGGTCAGGGTAGGGGGGGACCAGATCATCTGGTTTTCTAGGCAGGAGGTGTTGGGGGTGGGGGGGGGGGTGGAAGGTGTGGTTGGGAGGAAGAGCGTGAATAAAGGTGTCCACACCTGAGACTACCCAGCACTCACCTCGACCAACACGATCACACATTTCACCATTTTAGGTTTCGACTGCTACCGAGCATCTTTTCATGCCGGCGAGCTCATTTCCTCAGCTATAGCCAGGTGGGAAATCCTGTCATATCTGCGGTGTATGACATGGCCTCACAGTGTATGATATGATCTAACACCATCTCCCTGTGGCCTCTGCAGTGTCATGGTGAGGCTGGAGGACAGCACACGGGAGAGACAGACGTTCTGAATTTAGCTCTGCCAGACAGAACACCTGGTTTCTCGTCCCTCCGGATTCCTCTCTGGCTGTTCTAGAATGCGAGGGAGACTTTGTCGGTTGGTACTGTACGAACCTTCAAACACACCCCCATCCCAGAGAACCAATTTGACCAAATATGTACAAACAACAACATAAAAACAAACGACTAACTTTGACAGTATTTAGACACGTTAGTACATCATGTTCTGAAAGAGACACAATGTTTAAGGTATGGTTTATGCACTGGATAATATGCACTGTGAAAGTAATCTATAGAGTAACTGCTGCCATTAGCAGCTGGACATTCAGTGGAGTTGTGATGATCCTAACCTACACGTGAGATAAGGAGGAAAGGTTAACTGGATGTGATGCTGGAGGAGGCGTTCAAGATGACTCATACACAATGTAAATAACAGGATTGATTATGTGTGTCACCCTCTGACACCCCCACCTAGAGAAGCAGATGGATCGGTCCGACTGCATAGCACACATCTAAGTGTAGATAGCAGACATTGGCCGGGTTTCCCAGATTTGTTAAGAAGCTCTTAACGCCAAGAGCTTCTTAGGAGCGTTCTAAGAACGCTCTAGAACGCTCTTAGAACGCTTCTAAGAAGCTCTTGGCGTTAAGAGCTTCTTAACGAATCTGGGAAACCCGGCCAATGTATGTTGGATTGGGATGATGGGCAAGATGTGTTTTGTGTGTGTGTCTAGGGGTCTTTCTGAGTGTGTGTTTGTGTGTGTCTGAGGGGCGGAGGTGGGTGGGGCACCATGAATGAGTCAGAGTCTAGGTCGGTCATGCCGAACAGATTGAACTGTTTAAACGTTTCCCTGGCAACGCAACGGAAAACAGCCAACCACTCGGGGCTCCTTGCAAGGATGTTTGTGAGGGAGTTTGTGTGTCTCTCTCTCTGTGAGTGTGTGTGTGTGTGTGTGTGTGCACACTTGCCTGTGAGCTGTGAGTGTGTGTCAAAAAGTTACAGAATCATTAACCACCAGAACTCTATGAGCCTACTGGGGAATGTATCACCAAATAAGAGAGAGAGAGAGGTAGAGAGAGAGAGAGAGGTGGGGGGAGAGACAGGAAGAGGAGAGAGAGAAAGAGAGAGAGAGAGGGGAAAGAAAGAGAGAGAATGGGGGGAAGAGTGAGAGGGAGGGAAAGAGAGAAAGAGAAAGACAGTGGGGGGGGGGGGGGGGGGGGGAGAAGGGTTTGAATGGTAATACAAATAGTTTGCGAGAGCGTGTGAGTTCTACAGAGACGGTTAGGTAAACACAGAAGTCATAATCATAATCTGTGATCACCTGGCCCAGCATGATCAAGTGACACAGATCCTCTCAGGCCTGTTCTCTCTCTAATCCTTTGAGAACGTTCAGACTTACAGGACCCAGGTGAGGGTGCCCAGGTACTTCTCCTGCCAACCAGCACACATTCCATTCCCCCCCCCCCCCCCCCCGGGTTACCATGGATACCGGACTGTGGATAAATCGTTTCTGAGGAAAGGCATGGCTAGCTGGGTCACTTTCTCTCTGTCTCCTCTCCTCTCTCCACAGGAGATCAAGTGGTGTGGTGTGTGTGTGAAGAAGAGAGAGAGACAGAGAGAGAGAGAGAGAGAGAGAGAGAGAGAGAGAGAGAGAGAGAGAGAGAGAGAGAGAGAGAGAGAGACAGACAGACAGACAGACAGACAGACAGACAGACAGAGAGAGAGAGAGAGAGAGAGAGAGAGAGAGAGAGAGAGAGAGAGAGAGAGAGAGAGAGAGAGAGAGAGAGAAACAGTAAGTATGTGTGAGAAAAGGATTTGTATGTATGTGTGTATGTGTTTGTGTGTGTGTGTGTGTGTGCCCGGTCTGTCTGATGAGAGCTGAGGCAACAGGCAGGAAATCCAGCAGGCCAGTGGGGATAAGCCCCCCTCTTCCAACCCGGAATTATCATTCCCAACCTGCCTTTGTCCTCTCCAGCCTCGGATTCTTTCTGCGCCAACGAATAGTTCTCTCTCTCTCTGACACACACCAAATACAAGCACGGAAAACACTGGTCCAAACAGACTCTTGTGTCTCCCTGAGGAGCAAAAAAACATCAGGGGTCCACTATTTATAACATTTACCAGCAGTTAGAGAGATAGAGAGACATAAAGACAGGCAGAGAGAGAGAGACTGGCAATCAGAGGACAGAGGGAAAGAGAGACAGAGAGAGAGAGAGAGAGAGGCAGATACTGAGTGATCCAGAGAGAGAGAGAGAGGCAGATAGAGAGTGATCCAGAGAGAGAGAGAGAGGCAGATAGAGAGTGATCCAGAGAGAGAGAGAGGCAGATAGAGAGTGATCCAGAGAGAGAGAGGCAGATAGAGAGTGATCCAGAGAGAGAGAGAGAGAGAGGCAGATAGAGAGTGATCCAGAGAGAGAGGGGTTGAAGGGCAGTAATAACAGTGTTGCCAGGTGGAAGAGGAAGGCCCGGTGTTGTCAGGTGAAGAAGAGGCTGCAGGGAGAGCTAGTGGCAGCCAGACACAGAGCTCCTGCTTCCCACACAGAGAGAGCTTTGTCCAGGTCCCAGCTCGTAGCCAGACGAGTGTGCGAGTGTGTGAATGTGCGTGTGGGTGTATGTATGTGTGTGTGTGCGCGTGCGTGTGGGTGTGGGCGTACATAAACAGGTGAGGGCAAGCAAGGGCCACAAATTACAGTATGGACTGTAAACAGCAGACAAACAGTTTAACTTGTCAAAAAACAACTGGTCAGAAGAAAACACCGTGCCCCTTCTCCCTCCGCCTGGTCTTTTCAGGAGAGATGGAGGACAGAAGAAGGGAAGTGGAATTCATACCTGGAGTATTTCCTTCCCTGGAAAATTGAAACTGAGTGCTAGAGAAAAGGAGAGAGGGCAGAGAGAGCATCGTGGGAGGGGTTAGGATGGAGGAATAGAGGCGCTTAGGGAGAGGTACGCTGATGATATATGGGTCCCTGAGCGATTGTGTGACCTGAGATCTCATGGGGGAGAAATGGCGTCTTTATCAGCCAGCATACTGTGATGCTACGTTCGTGTATGCCGTCTGGCAGTGCCTCCTTAAACCATCGCCCTCGCGTATGTGTTGTGTGAGTGTGTGTGAGGCCCTTGCAGGGTGTGTTTCAGACGAAAGTATTTGAACAACCTCTCATTTACGGCGTCCTCGTCACATAAAAACAGGAAGACAGAGGAACAGAGAGAGATCAGACCACATTGAATCACACCGAGACCGTAACTCAACCATTAAGGCCCTAATCTTAGACCGTAACTCTAAGATCTCGCCCGGCCACCCCCCAAACCACTATCTGACTTTCTCCCACAGTTCTGCACCGGATCTAGCTCTCCTAATCCCAGCTATGAAACATCAGCTACACAAACATGAAACAAACAATTTTAGTCGTGTTATTGGGATTTGTATATTTTTGGGAGAAGGGGCGGGGGCAATTTCCTTGACTGTCATAGGTCAATGCCTGACCTGGAGCTGTTAACCGACTTTATCAGCCAATCAGAGTTCATGTTGGATGTTTTTAGACATGTTCCGGCTGGTCTGGTTGACAAAACTCTTTTAAGTAAAAGGAATCTCTGGAACACACACGCACCACACACAGTGTAGCTCTGGACAGTATCTATAGTACTTGCGGTTTCTTTTTTTCTTCTTCTGTAAACCCAATATACAGTCGAGTCCACATTCCATCCAGTTCAACATATATAGATTTATTGCGTCATTATGCAACCAGGGCGATGTTGGAGATAGGTCAACATTGGACATGTTTTGATTTAGGAGTGAACTGTTTCTATGTACGAAGAAATATTGTGGAGCTGGAATTCCTGAAAGGGTGTGTCTGGGTTGTTTGGAACTGGACAAAAACAAGACTGGTTTTCCATGAACTGTACCCCCTCCCCCCCTTTCTCTCTGTCTCTCTCTCTCTCTCTCTCTCTCTCTCTCTCTCTCTCTCTCTCTCTCTCTCTCTCTCTCTCTCTCTCTCTCTCTCTCTCTCTCACCTCCATTCTCTTTCATTTAAATAGGAACTGTTTATCTGAATCCACTCTCTCTGGGGGTCCGTTAAAGGGTCGGACACGTCACAAAGGGGAAACACAAGTTGACCTCTGTCAGCTCAGCTGTGTAACAAGAACAGGGTCTCTTCTGGAGGACAATGAATGATTAAAAGGGGGAAAACACTTTTTTACTTGTACATTCATTTACCTTTACTTCAACTTCCAATGTAGTCCCGCTGAACCCTGGTGTTGTTTACAAGTGTAGGTGCACACACACACACTCTCACACTGAGAGAGAGCGAGAGAATGGACTGCAGATGTGTGTTCATTATTAGGCCCAGTTGATACATGGTCCACACAGAGGGAGATATAAAAAGAGAGAGGGGGAGAGTGATAGAGAGAGGTGAGTGTAGTATGAGGAATGCCTGCCTGGTCTTTAAAGAACCGAAGGGGCGCCAAGTTTGACATTCCCCATCAGTCCATCATCCTGAGGTATCCAGGTGCTCTTACTGTTCTAGACACACACACACACACACACACACACACACACACACACACACACACACACACACACACACACACACACACACACACACACACACACACACACACACACACACACACACACAGGCACTCCCTCTTCAAACACATACATGGATCTACACATGCAGTCAACACAAAATCTGAACTTGAACTGGACCTATATCATCTAAATGTGAACGAACAGGATATGAGATAAAAATTCCTCATTCTAATCTTTCAGGAGTTACTTCAGAAGTATACAGAAGCTCATTCACCCTTACCTGAACCAGAGACAGGATTACAGTAGGTCACTCCCCATGTGGCGCACTGATGGACTTCCTCTGTCACTCACAAACATAGCAGGACCTATTTCTGAAATTGGAAAAGCAACATGCTGTCAACCAGAGACATATTGTAGACCTTGGGGCAGTGAAAAAAATCAGTTGGAGAACTTTGTAACGTTGCCCATATAAGTCCCTTCTCTGTCTTCCTCTGTGAATTCATAGTAGGCAGCACTGTCACCTTTTGAGATGGAAAAACATTCAATCTAAACCCAATCGCACGCTGGTTAAATTGGGCCAGTACTCCATTATATCAAGTAATCCATTGAGGCTTTAAAACCTCGACTTGTACAAACAAGAGTTGCTTGATGACAGCAAATGGATGACGTTTCAACTGAGAGATCCACAAGCTTTTTCTGTAATATAAACAGTGGATGACATCAGACTCATTAAAACACACTTAGGCAGAGTGGGACTATCCTGCATATCACCGAACAGGTCATACATGACAAGGATGATGGAAAACACCTCTCACACACATGTGCACACACATGTGCACACACAGAGAGAGAGAGAGGTAGAGGGAGAGAGAGAGAGAGAGAGAGAGAGAGAGAGAGAGAGGGAGGGAGAGAGAGAGAGAGAGAGAGAGAGAGAGAGAGAGAGAGAGAGAGAGAGAGAGAGAGAGAGAGAGAGAGAGAGAGAGAGAGGGAAAGAGAGGGGGGGAAGGGAGAATGAGAGAGGAACAAAAAAGATAACATGCCTTCTAACATGCAGAGTTTGGAGAGGTCCCAGTGTGCTACCACAAGCCGTCCAGCATGTGCTGCCCATCAGTGGGACGCTCGAGACCGCAACGCCCCCCTAAACACGGGGTGTCCCGGGGTCCAACACCCCAGCAGATGGACAGACACTTCCACACGGGACACAGAATAGAGAGACAACAGAGGAGAGGAAGAGAAGTGAGGAAGATAGAAAAGAGTTCATGACAAGGAGGTGAGGAGAAGGCTGGAGACAACGCAATCTCCTCACTAAACCCCCACGGGTCTGTGTGTGTGTGTCTGTGTGTGTCTGTCTGTGTGTGTCTGTGTGTGTGTCTGTGTGTGTGTGTGTATGTCATGGTCGGCCTGGCTCCACCTTGAACCCGGAGTTTCAACATTGTATTAAAACAGATAATGAACACATACTCTCAGTCTCTCGGCCCCTGGTCTTGCCAGGAAAGTCTCCCACAGGTCTCTACTGGCACAGATGTGATCAGTACGACATCTCCGCTCGGACACACTGAGTCACGACTCCTGACCAGCTGCCTCTTCCCTTGAAAAGTCGTTAGAGAGAAGTACAGTGAACGTTCGAACGTGAGGTTTGTTGAGGAGGAGTATCACTTCATCCCTCACTCCACCACTCCATCCCTTCATCCCTCCATCCCTTCATCCCTCCATCCTTCTTCACCAGCTTATTTTACGTTCCCTGACTCAGCATTCCTATGGTGGCGTTTATGAAGTATAGAAAGAGAATTATGGAGAGGGGCAGAATTAAGTGAGTGAGACAGCGAGAGATAGAGAGAAATAACGAGAGAGATTGAGAAAGAGAGACACGCAGCGAGGTCAAGAGAGAGAGAGAGAGAGAGCGAGATAAAGAGAAGAAACAATGTGAACGAGTGATACAGTGACCTCTATTGACCTCTGTCTCAATCGCAGCTGTCATCCACACACTACCCCTGTCACACAGACAAGCACCGCCACTCTCTAGGATAATCAACGTTTATCCACGGCCAATGAAAGGTTCTGAGTCATTTGATTCACTGTTACGACAAAAAGGCAGACTGAAAGTCTGGCCAGACCAAAAAGATAGACTACTTAGACTGTGAAGTTATGTGGGTTGCAAAGCTTGAAATTATAGATGTTTAACATGATCAAACTGCGTGTTTCTGTAGTTCAGTGTGGATTGGCTGAGATGATGTTGCCACCTAGTGGTGAAAGATTGTGACGTTTTATTGATGCACTGTCCTGTCATTTCTGAACAACAACAAAAAAAACACACACACACACACACTCGGAGCACACCTGTGATCCACCATGACAAGGGGGCTCCAGGAGAGAGAGGGGGGGGGGGGACCAATCCTGCCTGCGGTCTCTAGAGGGGGGCCATGAGAAGTACAAGTCTATTTAGAGCTCGATAATGAACTGGCATGGGTGGAATCTTGAGCTCCATGTTCCCTCTCTCTTAACACACACACACACACACTCCTTTCTGTCACACACACACACACACACACACACACACACTCCTTTCTGTCACACACACACACACACACACACTCCTTTCTGTCACACACACACATACTCCTTTCTGTCACACACATACACACACAATTTAATGAACGTACCAAGTTCTGACCACCAGCATTCCAGCCGGCGCACCTAAACCAAGCTAATCTGATCTCCGAACAGGGAACATGGGAAGAGAGGATTTATTCTGTGTAACAGGTTTACTATTGGTACAATATCAAGTAGCTCTTCACATTCATACACACATATACAGATTTAAAGTGGATACACAGGGCTGTTTGTTTTACAGTTTAGGGCAGCCAATGTGGCGAGTGGTCATTGGAACTTAAATGTCTTCCAGAGAGTTCCGCAGTGTCTTTGTCTCTCTGTCTGTCTGGGGGGAGACGATGAGCAGCACACCATGGCTCGTCTTTCTCTCCGAGGACTGTTTATTAATAAACGTAAACAGATTCAGGGTAGCCATGGAAACACATAGCAGCACACTGGCTGTCTGTGAGAGAGGAGGCAGGGTAAGTTCAGAACTCCCTCCCTCCGTCCCTCCCTCTCTCTCTCTCTCTCTCCCTCCCTCCCTCCCTCCCTCCCTCCCTCTCTCTCTATCCCTCCCTCCCTCCCCCTCTCTCTCTATCCCTCCCCCCCTCCGTCCCTCCCTCTCTCTATCCCTCCCTCCCCCCCCTCCCTCTCTCCCTCCCTCTCTCTCTCTCTCTCTCCCTCTCAGTTCTCTCAGTCTCTCCCTCTCCTTGTCTCAGAGTTTCATCCTGTGATAACAGTTTGAGGAAGACATGAGAGGAGACGGAAAACTCCAAGAAGACTGCCAAGATGTGAGTATGTCCTGCCTGTCTAACTGGACAAAAGTCCTTTCAGCGTTTGGGTACTTGTGAGGCGGGTCGAAGAAAATTAAAAGCTATGCATGAAATGAAAAAAATCACGCTTCAATTCTGTACCGTACATCTCAACATTCGTGTTTTGAAAAAGAACAGCCTGTGGAAATATGTTCTGAAGAAAGTAACTTTAGATTTAACTAATCAAATATACTGACAGATGAAGTCTTAGGTATGTATTGTTTTAAATATATACTGATAGAATGTCGATACACATGGGTATAGCTCAGTGGGAGAGCAATCTGACTGCAGATCATCAAGTCCTAGATTTGAATCCGCCCCTCCATGTTGCTTTGGACAAGAGCTAAATGACAGAAATACACCAATATAGAATCATCTATATTTTCCTTTTGGGTACACAGTGTTTTCTTAACACTTGTGTTATCTTCGGGTCATTCTGACCCATCAGTCATTGTGACCCACCGTCGTATTGAGACAACTTTACCGCATACAAAAACAAAGTGAAGCATTTCCTTCTAACCGTCGGGCTGTCTCAGACCCCCCACATTGCGAAGGTTAAAATACAATTATTTGTATTTGTTTTTATATTGGGTAAAATTGGGTAAACACAACGATGGTTCGTTTTGAACCTTTGGGTCATGTCACCCGAAGGCAGCACAAGGGTTAAACACAAGCTTTTGAATGCAGCCCACATGAGCAGTGAGTGTGCTCATGGACAGTTGGATCTGGAGGACCGCCTCCTCTCTGCCTGTGTGCCCCCCAGACAGCTGGCCTACATGCCACGCCTGGGGCAATAACTGCCAGTCCCTGGAAAACAGCGGTCAACACGACGTCAAGATGCTTCAAATTGGGATTATTGAATTACTGTTAAACTGAGGGTGTGAACTGAATCAACAGAAGACAACAATCCTGAACTATGTACGGAGTCTTTTTGAAGAGCTTGATTATGGTAAAGAGGATTGAGAGAACATGTTGCTGTTGCCTTGCGGCGTGTCCTGGCTGCAAGGCTTTGGTGTCCCCATCCAGAGAGAGATCCTACTGCAAGGCCAGAATAGAAAAATGGTTCGACAAGAAGTGAGAATGCCAGCCAGGGAACATGTATGTGTACCCTGGCCCGTACATGACATGCTAGGATCATTCTCCCCGCTGTGTAATCTGTTTACTGGTTGTTGTCGTGCCAAAAGCTTATGGGGTTCGTACATGTTTATACAATGAGACAGTGTCACATGTTATGTGTGAATTCCTCTGTGTGTGTGTGTGTGTGTGTGTCAGCACTCTCCCAGCTGTCAGGTGGAGTGTGTGTTCTGTGGGTTGGATCCGAGGCAGCTGTCTGAGTGACTCAGGTCCCACCCCCCCCACCCCCACCCACCCGACACACACACACACACAGAGTGCTATTTCACCTCATCACCTCACTGCACCTCAGGGCTGCCCAACCCGGTTCCTCTACCATCCCGTAGGTTTGGATTTCATCCCTACTTCAACACATCTGATCCCAACAACACGCTAGTTGATGATCTACGTAACTGAGGTTTGAGTGAAAAACCCTACTGGGTGGTTCCTGTCCAGGAACAGGGTTGGGCCCCCCTTCTGTACGCTTAAGGTCAGATCTATGTATTGTGAATCCTTCCCCTAGCTTATACCTTGTCCCCGCAGCGACGTGAGCCATGTGATTGGACGTCGGACCAGCTGAGCAGATGAAGGATCCGGAGAACGATTTCCAGCCGGACCCTTCGGCCGGCTTCCTCTTCATCGATGAGGAGGAGGGGATGGAGCGAGGGAGGGAGACAGGAGAGTGTATCCGAGTTCCTTCGCTCCTCCAGGCGGGGGGGACAGGTTCAGGGACAGGCCTGGGCAGGGCCCCTCCGTACGGGGCCCACCTGGGCGAGATGGACGAGCTTCTGAGGAGCTGTGAGGAGCTGACGGGCGTGCTGTTGAGCTCTCCGACGGATCCAGCAGGAGGCCCCCCGGGGGTGTCCCGTCAGGCGAACCGATCCACCCCCCGCACCCGCCTGGATGGGACTGGGACCCGGGGGGGGCATTACACGCCCCACCCACAGGGTCCGGGCTCCTCGTTGGACGGGTACGGGGACACGAGGGGTGCATCTTCTGAGGCCCAGCTGCCCCTGACGTCGGCCGGGGCCGAGCTGAGCGGGACCATGACCGAGTACCAGACAGAGCTGCTGGGAATGCTGGCCATGCTGGAGAGCTGCATGGAGGAGGCTGGCATGGACCTCACCCCAGTGGACTGGGACGAGCGCCCGGAGCAAGGATACCTCAGCCTGGGCAGGGCCAGGGAGGCCCAGTCGCCCCCTCTCCGTCCCTGGGTCGAGCAGGGGGAAGAGGGGGGTCTTTATGGAAGGACCTGTGTTGAGACTGGGACCTACGTTGATGTCAGGGTTGATGTGGGAGGAGTCGGACTCTGTTCGGAGCCCTTGGAGACGGGGGTCTCCATGGAGGGGCCCTTAGGGGGGGTAGGGGACTCCGAGGGGACAGCCGCCACAGGACACATGTCCAGGGTGAGTTGGAGCGGCGCAGACCCCAACCCCCTCGGGCCGGCAGGGACGGGGGTCGGGGTGGAGGAGCTTGGGGGTGACAGGGAGGCGCTGCGGGGTGACAGGGAGGAGCTGGGGGGTGAGATGGAGGTGCTGGGGGGTGACAGGGAGGCGCTGGGGGCGTTGGGCGCCCGTCTGGAAGGCTGCATCGAGGAGGCGGGGCGCCTGGAGGCACGGAGGGAGGAGCTGCTGGCCGAGGTTCTCCGGCTGAGGGGGGAGGAGGGGGAGGGGAGGGGGGAGGAGGGGGCGGAGGCGCTGCTGCGGGTGCTGGGGGTGGAGGCGGAGGCGAGGCGCGGGGAGAGGATGAGGGAGGTGGGGAGTCTGAGGGGGGAGAGGAGGGAGGAGGAGGGGAGGCTGGGGCGGGCGAGGCTGGAGAGGCAGGGCTGGCAGGAGGAGACGCGCCGGCTGAAGAGGAGGCTGTTCGCCGTCGCCAGGGACTGCGCCCACAGCCAGGTCGCCCTGGCGACGCAGCAGAGCGACGTGGACAGCTTCCTAGAGGGACAGGTACGGCTTCTAGAACCTTCGATCACCTCAGACAACCAAATCTTCTAGAACCTTCTGGAATTCAGTGAATCTACAAATCGTTCCACACGCTGCTCTGAGCTACACAGAACCATAAAGCCTTTTACATCAAAATAATTACATAAACTCATATATATAAACGACATAAATACTGTCTTTACTTCTTTCTCTGTCCCAGGAGGAGCTCCAGTCCCACGTGGCCCAGCTGACGGAGGAGGTGAGCCAGCTTCGCTCAGCCCACCGGGACCAGCTGGCCAGCCTGCAGGCCCGGCTACAAGCCCACACCTCCAGCCAGACCCTCAGCCCCCAGGAGGAGCTGTCCCAGTGTAGGAGACACTCTTGTGGGGACATCCAGCAGTATCTGCAGGGGGGGATCAAGGCCCTGGAGGAAAGGTACAAGTAACCTATCAACAACGTCTGATGCTCTAACTCTCACGTCTCAAAACAAATCGCTTTCAGCGCAAACGTAAAAAGATTTACCTCTGAACTCTGTACTTTTGTCCACGTTCTACATATATGCCTTACGCCCCTAACCCCCCCCCTCCCCCTCCCCCTCCAGATATGAGCCTGTGTTGCTGGGGCTGGTGAAGCGAAGGGAAGGGGGGGCAGGGGCCCTGGTGAAGGCCAGGGAGCAGGCCCAGGAGCTCAGGGCCCGTCTGGGGCCCCTGAGGGAGGAGAGCCAGAGGCTGGAGCTGCAGAGGGTCTGTCTGGAGGAGAGACTCACACTCATGGACCTGCAGCGGAGGGAGGACGTGAAGCGACACAGGGTAAAGGAGGAAGTGAGAGATACAGGATGGAGGAGGAAGTGAGAGATACAGGATGGAGGAAGTGAGAGATACAGGATGGAGGAAGTGAGAGATACAGGCTGAAGGAGGAAGTGAGAGATACAGGATGGAGGAAGTGAGAGATACAGGCTGAAGGAGGAAGTGAGAGATACAGGCTGAAGGAGGAAGTGAGAGATACAGGCTGAAGGAGGAAGTGAGAGATACAGGATGAAGGAGGAAGTGAGAGAGTTCAGAAAAAAAGTTTTGAAAAGAAAATTCTCTCCAAAGTAAAAAAAAAAAAAAAAAATCTATAGAAGGCAGATAGCATCACAGTGACTGAAACGTAGATGTTTTCATTTCTTTGTAAAATATATATAATCCTTGTAACCCCGAGTCGTCCACAGGACACGGTAGGCAGGCTGGAGGAGAGCAGCCGACAGCTGAAGACTGAGCTGCTGGTCCAGAAGAGGAAGAGCAAGAAGATGGAGGAGCTGAAAGACACCCTCACCAAGAAGATACTCCAGTACAGGTCTGTTATCTTCACTACAGCAAACATCACATGCCTTCCTTCAGATGAATCAAGAGCTGTGTTCGACTTCATTTAGCGCTGGTGGTGCCGACAGCCGGCTAACTTGAAGCTGAGAATGCCATTGGCTGCTTCAAGTCAGCTGGGCTGCAGGCAGCTGCAGGCGACCCCGGCGCAGTATGAAGTCGAACGCACCTATTTACATGTTTGAGTGTCATTTTCACTTGTTTAAACCAGGGGCGTAGGTTTGTTTACAGACGTGAGTGGGACAGTTTTTTGAATGACTAAGGATGCAGCCATTAGGGCCTAAATATGTTCTTAATAAAAACTGTGGGAGGGGTAGAGATTTACAGTTTTCAATAAGTGGCTTGGACATGTCCCACCTATGTGTGCTGAAACCTACAGACCTTCCCATGGACCTCACTCACTTCAGTCCTCCTTCAACAGGGAGGCCATCCAGGACCACAAGACTGAACCGACGACAGCAAACACGACAACACGCGATGACATCATAAAGATGGATCTGTAACCACGGTCGCATCAGCGGGATCTGGAATGACAGAATCCAGAACACGGCGCAGCGGAACACTCCAGAACACAGCGTAGCGGAACACTCCAGAACACAGCGTAGCGGAACACTGTGTATAAAGACGATTCTAGAGCTTGTAGGATGAGTCACCCACATGAATAAAGGTTTGTTCTTTCACTTCACACTGTGCGAGTGCTGGTGATGAGCTGACAGCTCTGACTAAGTCTTCTGAAGAGAGAGGTGTGCATATAAGGACAACACGGCTTTCAAACAGCGGAGAGAGCAATACGGGGTTAGGAGAAAGAGTACGTCATCCTCGACTCAACATACTGCAGCTCTCACCAGCACACTGGCTGATCATGTCTGTATACATTAGCAAAGGTGAACCTAAACATAGCAGGTAGACCAATTTGTACAATTCTGACCTAAATATATACAGTGGGACACCACTTGCATACCACATGAAACTAAACAAAGGCTGGGGGGGAGAGAGAGAAAACGTTTTTATTAAGAATGCATTTACTGTACAAATGGAAAACAAGAGAATGAGGGAAACAGACAGGGATACCATCAAATACACATAACAATAAGAAAATGTTCGAAAACACACCTAGCGTAGATTATGGGACGATCGATGCATGTATAAAAACTACTATCAGTGACCAGGGATCTAACCCTAATTTCTGGAGTCACCAAATCCATCCTTAACGTAGTTGTCTAAACATGGCATTTTGTCTTTCAACATCTTTTCTTTGCGGTCAAAAAGCTATACCATCACCTAGCCTCCCTGTGCCAAGAGTCAAATTACAGACATTTCTGAATAGGAGAAGTCAAAGGAGAGAAGTAACAAGGCAAGGACAGGCCAATGGAGAGGGCTTAGAAAAATACACTTCTTTATAATACAGTACAAAAACCGGAGCTGGGAGAAATTCTTCCGACAATAAATTACTTCCTGTTGTCGAGACACGGCTTTCCATGGTACCGCCTTCAGAAACTACGAAAACATGGATGGGGGGGGGGGGGGGGGGGGGGGGGGGGGTGCTCCTCGAAAACAAGACTGTCCTCTCTCAATCTCCTTTACCTGACCAATAAGAGACGTTCACTGTAAGCTAACTACAGCTCTCCTATATTGGACCAGTGTTAGCACTCTGATGTCAACCTTAAACATGTGCAGAGATTCAGGAGAGGAGCTGACGAGAGCTTGTGGTGCTTGACTGTGGAGGTGTCCCGAGCCCCGGGCTGCACAGTGGGAATGGGGGAGGGTGGCAGGTGAAGAGGGGGCTGGGGGGGGCAGGGGGTCAGCCTCTAGACGGTGACCTCTGGATCTGCTGCCCCCTCTGGGTCCTCATCATTGTAGATGTTCTCAGCCTGGTTGGACAGACAGAAGGTGAGAGGTGGGTGAGCTGTGTGTGTGTGTGTGTGTGTGTATCCCATCCTGTGTGTGTGTGTGTGTATCCCGTCCTGTGTGTGTGTGTGTGTATCCCGTCCTGTGTGTGTGTGTGTGTGTGTGTGTGTATCCCGTCCTGTGTGTGTGTGTGTGTATCCCGTCCTGTGTGTGTGTGTGTGTATCCCGTCCTGTGTGTGTGTGTGTGTATCCCGTCCTGTGTGTGTGTGTGTGTATCCCGTCCTGTGTGTTGGAGGTAAGGTGTGTTTGGAGGAGTGTGTACGGGAGTCTCACCATCTGCCAGACTTGCATGATGTTGTCCTCAGACACCGAGCACAGGACCCAGGGCTCGTTGGGGTTCCAGGAGAAGTCTGAGATCTTGGCCGTGTGACCTCCGTGGATGAACTGCGGACAGCGACAGGGTTAGACCGGCTTCACAGACTCACAACCACAGGCCGTTCTGACGATCATGTGCTCTCTGTTCCTGTCACATGACGACACGGTCGCTCAGAGGAGCGTCACTCACCAGAAGTTCTGGAGGGCCATCTTCTGCATCTTCAGGAGACTGCTCCTCTCCGATTTTACTAGAAAATACACACAAGGAAGTTTTACTGAGCAAATCAATAAAAAATAGGTGTTAGGGTGTGTAGAGGTACACTTACAAAATAACAGGGTCCCGTGAGCCAACCCTCTGAGTGTGTATGTGTGTTTTATCTACCTGAGGTCCCAGACGTTGAGCCTCCTGTCTGTGCCGCTAGACGCCAGAATGGTTTCGTTATGGGGCGACCACTGGACCTGCAACGACCAATCAGAGAGCTTGTTACAGGTCCAGGCAGTGGAGAACAGGCACAGAAGCTTGGGGGGGGGGGGGGGGGGGGGGGAGGAGGGTGGGGGTCCTACCTGGAAGATCTCGTCTTTGTGCGACTCGAAGGAGTGCAGCTTCAGTTTGAGGTTCCTCAAGTCCCAGAGGGCCACAGTCTGAGAGAAGAAGAACAACAACAAGGAGGAAGTCAGCAAAACAGCTTCATGTCTAAAACAGTCCCGTACCCCTCCATTCCAGGTAGGGGCAGCTGAAGCCAAGTCCTCCCCAGCCAGAGGAGCCCGGCATGGGGCAGACAGACCTTGTCGGCAGAGCCTGTGGCCAGGATGAACTCGCTGTAGGGGTTGAAGGACAGGCAGTTGACCTCGGCCGTGTGGGCGTCCACGGCGTGGCTGGGCTTGGAGGTGTTGTTGGAGCGCGTGTCCCAGCTGTGTGTGTGAGAGAGACAGAGGATACACATGACGTTGGTTGACATGCTGAGATGCTGTATGCACTGCAAGGCTTTGGGAGAGAGGCTCGGGAAACTGACATCATGAGCTTCTGGTCGTCGGCCACCGATCCGAAGAGAGACTCGTGCAGCAGGTGCCAGGACACGTCCTCCACCACGGCAGTGTGGCCCGTGAAGATGGTCTTGGCGTCCACGATCTTCCCCTCCTTAGGCACTGCGCTGATGTCCCACAGACAGATGGTCTGCATGGGGGGAGGGGGGAGACAGATAGGAGAGGGGGAGAGAGAAAAAGAGGGGGAGAAAGAGAGAGAGAAAGGAGGAAAAAATAAAGAGATGAGACACTCAAACACAGAACACAAGCAGAGTTGTCTTGCCCGTGTGTGTTTGTTCGTCAGAATCAGTATACAATTTACAACAAAATGCTAACAATTCTTAATAATTCTAAAACGAGACTGTACAATATAAAATACAAAACAGGACAGTGCAGTAGTGCTGTTGCAGTAGTGCTGTTGCAGTAGTGCTGTTGCAGTAGTGCTGTTGCAGTGTGCGTTTGTCTTACGTGGTCGTCGGAGGCGCTGAGCAGGCAGCCAGACAGGTTGGGGTTCCAGGAGAGGCCGTAGCCCTCCTTCTGGTGGCCTCTCAGCCTCAGGTCGGGGGTGCACTCTCCAGAGGGGTCTGGGGACCACACAGGACCACAAGGGGACAGGGGTCACCTCACGCTACTGTAACAGCATCCACACACAGTGACTGCTACCTAGAACAAGGGACCATCAAAACACGTCCCGGCTACATCTGACCACGCTGAACTTAATCTAATTTACACGGAAGAGTGAGAATTGGAAGTGGATTTCTCGAAAGCACCCTGTGGGGATGAATCAAGAATCCTTGACACATTCAAGGGCTTCGATACAGGTGATGGATTGACACAGGGGGCGGCTCCAGACCCACGTACCGGGCTTGGAGGGGTGCTTGGTGTAGTCGAACACCAGCACGTCCGAGGTGGGGGTCTTGGTGGCGATGATGCAGGGGTTCTGGGGCATGTAGCGCGCCCGGTTCACCTCGCCCTCGTGGTTGATCTTGATCTCAATCTCAATCTTTCCACTCACCGAGCCGAAGCCTCCAAATTCTGTGGGGAGGGCGGGGCAAGTTAAGACCGTCGGTGATGCTTGTAGAAATGAGGGTTATTTTACATTTACATTTAGTCATTTAGCAGACGCTCTTATCCAGAGCGACTTACAGTAAGTACAGGGACATTCCCCCTGAGGCAAGTAGGGTGAAGTGCCTTGCCCAAGGACACAACGTCATTTTGCACGGCTGGGAATCGAACTGGCAACCTTCAGATTACTAGCCCGACTCCCTCACCGCTTAGCCATCTGACAACATCTGATTTTACAAACTGGTGTGTGTGTATGTCGAACACTTTACCTCCTTTCTCGCTGTCGTAGTGGGAGGCGTCGAACTGAGCGTCGTCATTGGGCAGCTGAACGCTGGCGATGACCAGGTGGTTCTGCTCGTCGGAGGTGTGCGTGCCCAGAACCAGGCGGTGCACGCTGAAATCCTTCCCCTCGGGTCTAGGGTAGGAACCAAAATCGTCATGGGTCTATTGCTATTGATGCAGAGTGAGTCACTGTGAACAGCTGAAAGAGTGGCTGCTTTGGTTACCTGGTGACATCGGGGAGCCACTGAGCGGTCAGGCTAGGCCACTCAAGGGCATGGGTCATGACCAGGTCATACAGGAAAGGTGTATTTTTCTTCCAAATCTTATACTCCTCGTTGATCACCCGTTCCTCCACCGCATCGTCAAAGGCAGCTACAGAGGAAGACAGAGGAGATCGCGGGGATATTTTGAGGTAGGTTTCTGACAATTGACACATATGCCTGCTTGGTTCTGTTAAGATTTTCCCGGGTAATATTGAGATGCAGGCGGAATGCAAATTAGCCAGCTCACTGACGCGCTTTACGTCGTCCAAACAATACACAGAGCTTGCAAGTTAGGACAGTATAACGACAAATTTTGCTTGTTGGCTAATTCTTTCTAATAGCAACGACTCGCTAAGCTAGCAAGCTAATGTTTCTAATGAATAGTTATGGGATCACAGTGTGATGGAATTTCGACAGACATGCTAGCTAGCTAGCTAGCGTAATATCGGCTTGCTAGCCATCCAACCACTGACTGAGCAGCATAGCTCGGCTAACAGCAGTAGCCCTAATTATAATAATGAAATACGAATCCGTTACCTTCCTTATCGGCCATTGTAGCACAACCACCGGTAAACAGATGTTTGTAGCAAAAAATATATATATTATTGGCAGTTCAGCAGCTTGCTAACTATGATATCCGATTAAAATGGTAGCTAGCAGGCTAGCCAGAGCGCTTTTGTCTCGCCTCTCACTACAACATGGGCACGTTCGCGCCAGCGCCTACAAGCAAGCCGTCAACTAACCAATCAGGAGGAAGCCGACACCCACGTCACTTTGGCAGCCATTGATTTCATGTTAATGTCATCCCGCGGCCAGAAGGGGGCGTCAGTACAGTAATTTATCTCGACAATTTATCTGATGGGTCTGATTTAAATTTGCAGTCCGCTGTCCCACATCGATGCAGTACCCACGCTGTGAATCGAAGAGTTAACCCTTCGCGTGGATAAGCGATAAGTGATATAATGCAGAAGACGACATGTAAGAAAAGACCTCTGACATAAATCCTTAAGCGCACCGACAGTGCTGCTCTCCAAGACCACGTCCAATAATTTCACAAACACTTGACACGTATTATCTAGCGCTGACTATCACACATTACATTTGTATCCAGCCAGTGATGCCAAACAAGAGGAACAAGAGAACAAGGATAGTGTGACAAAACAGGGAATTAAAGAGTATAACTGCTTGTGCTTCTGTGAGAGCTGTGGCAGAGCTGAGCTGTGGGTATTTTTAGCTGACGGGTGAAGTAACCTAGACCAAGCCTTTTTGATAGACCTAAATCAGCACATGTGGAGTTGAACTGGAGCTCTGTGTGTGTGTGTTTGTGTGTGTATGTGTGTGTGTGTGTGTGTGCGTGTGTGTGTGTCTGTGTCCTTCCATCGCCAAGTCAATAAAAGTGTTCAGATTAAAGCCTTTGGGCACAAGCTATAGCCTAGGCCAACTGTTTTCTTTTTCAGGCCAAGCTGATGCTAATACCATAGCTACCAAAGAAACTGCTCTTTCTCTTCCTCCTTATCCTCCCCCCTCCCAACAGATTACATAAATAATTCAACATAGTAATTTGATGAAGAAGAAAAAGATTATGAAACGATATATTTTAGAAGCACTTATTTAAATCTTCACCCGAGAGCCCATCTAAAAACGACAAGCCAAGTAAAATGTATATTTATAGGCTTCTTGTTTCCCCAGCAGCGCACAAACAGACATAATCTGTTCCTGTTGCTGCAGAAAATTGCCTCTTCAACACTCAGTGATCTTGGATAATGTAGCCTATGCACGCGCCGTACGGAGTGGATCAGAGCAATATTGATGATGACGGATCAGTCCATCGTTCGCTTTTATTGTAACAGTTAATCACTCCAGAGTTGGCTGTCTCAGCAACCTGTGATATTGCTCTGCATTCATGTTTCTATGTATTGTACAAAATGTCACTTGTGACACTTTTGTCAGGAAGTGGATTGATGGGACAAATACAATTTCGTGTGTGTATAATAATCTCCCTGAGGTATCGCCTAATCATTTGTTTTTAATCTTTAATTGTCACTGTCATTCTTGTTAAACATTTTTACTTGTGCTGACAGTAGAGCAGCTGTTTCATCCTCTATATTGACAAATGTGATAAGTATCACAATTGTGGAAATGCGTACACAAACACGCCTACTTGTATTTGACCTTTATATGACATTCCACTTTGGGCCAGAAGGTTTGTACTGGTAAACTAATCCCATTTCCTTGTCTCATGGGATCATACTATAGATGACACACGCACACACACACACACACACACACCACACACACACACACACACACACACACACACACACACACACACACACACACACACACACACAACTGGGTGGAGATGAGGACACACACTCACTGGGGATGCGTACAGAACCGGTTAAATGAATTACCACAGACCTGACCCCAACATGGAACAGAGAGAATCAGTAATACGCTTAACACAGCATACAGCATTAGTGACGCTGGCTGTATTTGCCACAGTGTCGTATAGACGTGGTGTACAGGTGGCTTTGTCATTGGGGGTTTTATCATCAATTTGAACCTCAAACCAAATTGGCCAGGTTTAAATGTAACGTGTGACTTAATTTGCCGTCATTATTAGCACAATCACTCTCAGCCACGGATGCCTTTTTGAGTAGCTTTTTTCCACGATTCTTCAGTGTTTTCTTTAGTAATTCCTTGCCTCTTGATTCAGTTTCCCAGTGGAAGCCATCTTTTAAAACACAGGCTAGTAATTGGAACAAAGGAGCCTGCAATTGGATGGATTGCGTTGTGGGTCAATGGCTCGCCTTTGGGAAACAGGGCATTGATCCGAGCAGTTGGATTTATGTGTTTTGAATTGTTAAACCCTTTCCCCAGTGCTATACATTTTCGCCCGCGAGGTCTCACTAATATGGCTCTGGGTTCAACAAACTGCCCCGTAGGCTCCTATAGGTCAACGTACCTGCCTCTAATCTGCTATTAATCTCAAATAGCAATCCTTCCCTTATCCTTACTTAAGTGAACGGGGTTAGGGTGGCTGAGTTTGGGTTGGAACCAAGCCATTTTCTGCAGCTCATGCCTTGGGGGTAACTGTCTCTGTTACTGTTGGGATCAAGGTTGAAATGTATTGTGGGTAATCAGTGTGTGATGTAGGGCGGGAAAGGCCAGGGAGAAGGTGGTCTGGGAAACAGGACATGCTTTTTAATGCAGGCAGACAGGTCTGTTAAGCGTCCATTAATTTGATAAAAGTATTTTTTTCCCCTATGAGGTTCCTGTCACCTGTGACCGGTCATTCAAGTTGTATCTCTCTAATCCATAAAGCTCTCAACCTGAATATGTATCACATGCCCATAACCCGTATTGGGCACAGCTAAGTGGTTTAGAGTGGATTGCATTTGTTGTCTTTTAAACACACATGCACACACACACACACACACACTGCAAATGTACGTCACAACACCTGTGGCCTTTCATCTATCTTTGTCACACAAAAAATTGAATGTGAAGACATAAGTTGAGCAGTAATACTGAAGATATAAGTCAATACATCGAACACATTTGAACAGGAGCCTTACATAACAAACCTTTCTATAGGAAATCAACACTGCACGATATTAGTCAACACAACCAATCGCTATTAAAGAGATGTGTCGTGTTAAGAACATCCCATGGGCCTATCCGAGGTTGCACGTGCCGCAAACCTCTCTTTCCCTAGCCAGCGAAAGCTGCTGCTTGGCAGCATAGCGATAAAGCGTCTAAATGAGATATAAGCACGGTATCCATATGGGCTGAAGGGGTTTTTAAGTTAATTAAGAATCCTAATCATCCTTTCCTTGTTATCCCCGCGCATTGTGGTTATAACTGGGTCAGGTGTGTAACCATGGAGATTGAGTCTCTGCCTCCCTTTCTCCATCAATTTCTTGCTATTCAACAGTACCACCCGTTACCGCTACAGCTCAATTTCACATACCAGGAATCGCATCCCTCGTGCATCCCCCTCCCCACCCCGTTCTCATCCCTCTACCGTATCTCTCACCGCGCCTTGGATGCAGTCAGTGACCAGTGAGCTGAGAATCGTTTTGAACCATTCCGTCCACGCACCAGCAAAGCAAAAATAAAACCCAAACGATGACATTCTTACAGATACAACAGGCGCAAACCGACATTTGACAACTTCTGACCCATTCCTTGCCTTCGCCGCACCTTGCTGTAACTGGTAAGTATTTTTTGTTTTGATTTGAATGTGTGGGAAATGATCCTATCATTTTCTGTACAAGCAGAATCTAGCGTGTACGGGATGCCGATAATGATCATAATGATGACAGTGGTCAAGCCCAATCTAATTTGGGAATGGCTATTATACTCTGCAGAATCCATCATTGCCATTTGCTTTTTTTAACGGAATTGTAGTACAAATATTTGAACACAAATATAAGACAATCTAGTAGGTATTGAGTGACATATATGCCACCATAGGCTACCTCGCAAAGCTAGTGTTTAGTTCACGAAAACGTCAGTTTAGACATGCAGTGTGATTGTTACCTACAATAGCCATACTCATCAACGGTCTGTCTTGAAGAGAAGCACGTCTCGAGAATGCATGCATATAAAGTTACGTTTGTCATAGGTCATCCCGTACCTACAAAAGTCTATGCCCCCCGAAATCTCTTACAGACAACTTAACAGACCGTTAATGCGTTGACGGTCCCAGGGGGATTATCATAATAACTAGTCGCATCAAAGCTGGGAGTAATAAAACAATCTGCAGCTCGGGTACATTAGGTTTCCAGTTAGAGATGAACATTAATCAGGATTGCCAATAAACAGGAGCAGATTGAGTCCCAGAGGTGATGTCGAGCTGAAACTATATTGCATAGACTCGGGTGATACAGATGTCTTAATGTGTTGCAATGAATTGATAGTGTATTATTTAATTGTTTTCCCTTCTGGTGGGCTTGGGGAAATGTTTGCAACATTCGGCCTTGGAATTTCAAAATGATGTGGACTGAAGGCAGCCTGGGTGACTCCCCAATTTCAGAGTCGAACCATGTAGGGCAGAAAGAGAGGCTGATCGTAGATCTGTGTCTTCACTGCCCTTATTTCTCTTCCTGTTGAATGTCAAAAGGTAGATGTGAGGGTTCAAAGGTCATGTTGTCTTTCTCCCGGGAAACCTAGTACCTTGGAATGGAGGACAATGAAACAAAGGATTGTGATGGTGGTATGTGTGTGGTGGTGTGTGTGTGTCTTTGTGTGTGTGTGTGTGTGTTTGAGGGAAGGATAGAGGGAAAGTGCATCTGTTCTTTATGTTTGGTGACTTTCCATTCTTGCCTGCGAGTGATTTAGCAAAGCACAAACTGACGTGTGAGATGAGAAGGGGCACACACACGCACACACGTGTGCACACACGTGCACACACGCGCACACATGACCACTATGTTCTAGCCTCTTACACCTGCATGGGATGGTAACAAAATATTTAAATCCATAGAAAGGTGAAATAAAATGATCAACAATTGGTTGTTCTGAGCATTATCATCAGCCTTGTCCATTTAGATCCCTGGAATGCTAATAATTATGTATCATAAACCGTTTTTTTAATACAGGAATTACGATTTTTTTCACTTTCCCTTTTTTTCCTGTCCTTGCTGGCCTACAAGGCCTTCCACACGCGTGTGCATGTATTACGTATTCATGCATTTGTGTCACACAGTTTATTCCACAGCTAGACAAGTGTGTATACCAGCTCTTAGGGCTGTGAAGAGTGTGGCACACATGTTCACAGCAGCAGAATGATGCCTCCTGAAATATTCACCAGGGGGGCGGTGATTGGGGTGTGGATCCTGTGTGTTTGAGAGAACGTAGGAGAAGTGACAGTTAAAATCAGAGAAGTTCACACCTCAAAAGGCCAACCTGGCCAGAACTCACCGTGTCATCAAAGAGACACAGAGCCTCAGATGTAGTACTGGGAAAGGGCAGATGCAAAGGCCATCACACACAACTGAGCCAACAGGAAAACAGAAGACTGGTGTATGTCTCTCTCCCATCTCTCTTTCTATCTTTCGAGGTTTCTCTCTGTTTCTCTCCCTGTCTGTCTCTCCCTCTCTCCCTCTCTCCCTCTCCCTCCCTCATCCAGACACACAGTGGCCACACACACCCGATCCATAGCAAGGAACTGTTGGTCTGGCCTCCCTTTGAAATGAAAATCCAATGAAAACAAAAGAGACAGAACAGATACTTATCATAGTAATGAGTGCACTCCCTGCTTGTGTGTGTGTGTAAGTGTGTGTGTAAGTGTGTGTGTAAGTGTGTGTGTGTGACCTACCGGACATAACAACCTTACACTCGGGCGGTTGGATCAAAGGAAGCGTCCATGATTGTGTGACCATGAGTGGTGTCCAGTGTCCACTTCAGATTCACTATGCTAATGAAAGGGCACACACAGGCACAGACAGGCACAGACAGGCACAGACAGGCACACACAGGCACAGACAGGCACAGACAGGCACAGACAGGCACACACAGGCACAGACAAGCACACACAGGCACAGACAAGCACGCGTCTTGTGTACTTTCAGGCTTGTCGGTTTCCCAGCTTTGAGAACTATCAAAGATGAAGAAGAGAGAGAGAAAGAAATTGAGGAATAGAGTGATGGCCTGGATTGATTGCAAAGGGTGGCCTGAGTGGTAAATGAGCAACGTGCCTCAGATGTGTCACATCTCATCCCAAAAGATTTGCACATCTGCACGTTCCCACCCACAGCTAAAGCAAGGAGGACCAGCGTGCTTGGATTCGATCTCCCCGATCTCCCCACAGGCCCTCTGTCAGTCCCACAACCAGGCACAAGCTATGTGAGCAGGGCTAGGGTGAGGCAGAGGGGACGAGAGGTGAGACGCATCCGGGAAGGCACTCTGCCTCTTCCCCCTCCCCCCTCGGGCCTGCCAGCACAGTCCCAGGTGGGCGGGGAGGTAGGCGGGCAGGTTGTGGCGAGGGGGGCAGGGGGGGAGGGCAGTCAGCCAGCCACAAGGCTGTATTAGTCAGCCCCCAGAAAGCAGGCCATGAGTCAGGACAGTTCCCTGTCTCATCCATCACAAACCTCTTAACCCATTTTCCCACCGCCCGGCAGCTTCATAACCCGTTTTTTTTTTTTTTTCATTTTTCTATTTTCCGCTATCTCTCAGTGTGTCCTCTGCTGACGGTGTGAGTTTTCTGTCCTCCTCAGTCTGACTGGTGCCGGAGGAGAGAGAAAGAGGGAGAGGGAGAAGATTTGAGAGGGGAGAGAGATCAGAAGTGAGGCTCAAAGGGGAAAGGAGATATTTAATCTATTTTATTTCCTTTTTTTCTCTCACATCCCCTTCAAGTTGACGTGTAGAGAAATGAGAAATTAAAGGAGATCAAGTTTGTATAAGGGTACTGTTTTCCTTTTTTCGAGTGAAAAGATGAAGCAAAAGTAGATCACTTTTATTCTCCCTTGGAACACCATTTACCTTTTTTTTATTTTTACCTATTCTCCTCCTACTGTTCTGTTTTTATTAAAACATTTTGTTGGTGATAGAGACAGCTCAAGATAAAACATGCTATTCCCTTCTCCGTTACCCTGATGTAAACCCAGATGAAACTGTCAGGTTGGGGGAGAGCTTGAGGGTATAGAGGTGACATGAGTGCTTGCACTTCACCAGAGTCTTCCAGATCAAATCCCAGTTGAGACATTCAGTGTTGTGAGCCTGCTCTTAAGTGGACATGCCTCTCAGGCACACGTTAAAGCTTGAAAATAAACACACACAACATAAAAAAAAAAGGAAAAACAGGAAGCGATGGATCCACAGGTGCCTGCAGTTAAGGATGTAAATCCTCAGGCAAGATGTTCAACAGTCCATCAGTTACATTTAGTCATTTAGTCATTTAGCAGACGCTCTTATCCAGAGCGACTTACAGTAAGTACAGGGACATTCCCCCAAGGCAAGTAGGGTGAAGTTCCTTGCCCAAGGACACAACGTCATTTGGCACGGCCGAGAATCAACAACCTTCTGATTAATAGCCCAACTCCCTAACCGCTCAGCCATCTGACCCCCCGAAGTTACCACACTTGTCACAAGGAAACCTAACCCCTCCCACTATGCTATCAAACCCAGTTAAGGCCAACTGTAGTTGTTTTGAGGACATCTTCGGTCATTTAACAGCCCCTCCCCGCCCCCCCTCTTGTATGACAGACACACTCCTACATTAAACATGTCTCCTGATTTCTGAACACGATCCAGACAATTTGTCTGAAAACATGGCGTGGCCGACGCCATTAACGCTCGCCGTCGTCGGGGCGTTACCGAGAGGGACTCTGTGACTCACCTCATTAAAGGTTTGATTGAGTTCCATTGATCCAATGAGAGAAGCCAGACCGTAGTCTCAGAGTAAGGCCTTCTGTCTATTTCACGGCACTTAACGTTCAACAGCAAGCGTGTGACCGTGTCTGTGTGCAATAATGCCTGTGATTGGATCTGTAGTAATGCCAATTAAACTATGAAATCACAAATAAATAGATAATTTGATTGAGTTTTTTTTAAAATGATTTCTTTGTTGCTTAAGGAATCTTTGAATGATATATCTGTGTGAAACCGTGCTGTTGGATTGAGGTGCTTAGCTGAGGGTGGAGAGACTGTGTTTTATCTGTGGTGAAACTGGTCTAAATGTGGATTGAAAGAACTAGCTGTGTTCACGCTTTATATATTCATGTTCTGACTCTTTCCTTCCTCCAACATGGCACTTGTTAATGTGTGTTTCAGATGTGCTGTGTGCGTGCGTGTGGTTCCGTGTATGTGGACAGTCTGTGAATGTGTGTTTTTGGCTTCCCGTTTCCCCTGGCACTTACGCAGTGTGTGTTTTCATGTGACTGCAAACGTCTCCTTCTGCTACCCTTCCCAAAGAGACTCATGATCACAAAGCTCCACCAGCCAGGCCAAACACACACACACACACACACACACACTAAACACAACAGCAGGCGCCAAGCCTCTCCCTCCCGCAACACGGGATATCGCCATGGTAACCTCAACAGGAAGTACGATAGGCCTCCTGTCTGTCCTTCTGTAATGCCTGTGTGACTCTGCCACATGTATCTCATACACACACACACACACACACACACACACACGGTAAAACAAGACCACACCAACACACACACAGAGATCCTCACACACACTGTCCACACAGGTAGAAGGGCTGGAGGAATAGACCTCCCTGGGCGGGAGGAGCGACGGAGGTCTGGAGGTGGACAGGAGGGCAGACGGTGTGGTGCTGACAGGCTGAGAAATTAACGATTTCCAGATGAGATGCCGAGAGCCCAGAGACGGCCCCCTATAACGTCAGGGGAGCGGACCGGCCGCTCGAGGAAGATGGATGGTCCGACCCTGGGCCAGACTCTCCCCGCCGCCTCTGACGGCTGCACGGGGGGTGGGGCTGGGGATCAGACCCAAGGGCCGATCTGTGCTGGTGAAAATGCTCGTGAGAAGTTCTGCGAGCGTTTAAGCAATAATTAGGCTTCCGTTAGTGATGCACGTACGAACCCCGCTTGCTAAACACGCACTTTATAGATACGTGAGGTAATGTGATTCCGGTTGAACGTCCGACGGTTGCAATTATAGAGCGTAGCTGCTATTGGTTATAATACCTTGGTATCACACTATTGTCCAGAGATCCTAGGCAGTGAATACAATAATAAACCATGGCTAAAACTGCAGGTAAAAACTTTACATCATCACATGCAAACATACCGCTGGAAAGCATGTGAACCAATGCCACACACGCCAGTCCTTACTCCTTAGCACCACCTGCAATAGGAATTGGAGTTACTATTCTCTCCCAATAGTGTTCTTTCCTATCGAGGATTATCTATTGATTCTCCACACGGTTCTTGGTAGAGAGAGATTACTGTTGACATCAGCCAGCACCATGGGTGGCTGTGTAAGCGGTACCCACATTGCTCTCGAGGGTGACAGGATAGATTCAGATTATGACATTCTTAGATTGTCGATAAATATCGTTATTGTCACTGTGTGCCACAAGAGCGAACGCAAGAGCCAATTGACAATAGCAGTTAGCAGTCTCAACCAGAAGTTGGCAAACAGTAATGGCTTGTAAAACAGGTATAAAGTGCACACACAGTATAATGGCATTGGACACCAGGGTTAGGAGGGTATTAGGGTTTGCCGCACACTGAAACTTCAGCAGCTAGAAGTTTGGTCAATAATAAAACTGAGGCACTGAAGAGGAGTGGGCAGGGAAGAGAGAAGGAGGGAGGGGAGGGTAAGGAACAATACAGGGTGAGGATAGAAACTAAGTTGGGTCTTGCGAGAGACAAACGTTCCTCTGTACTACCGGGCCACCAGGATCGGGGGTGACAAGAACTACTGCCGGCAGAGTGGGATGCACAAACCAGGACGTGTACCCGGGTAGAGCTAGACCGGGGGACGAAGGACGATTCGATGCGGTCTCAGATGAAGTTAGGGGTTAATGAAAAGAGACTTGCAGGGAGGGGATGGAGAGAGAGGGGCCGAATCGCTGGAGACAAGGGATGGGAAGAGAGGTAGATGAATCGAAAGCATCATCGATGTTATTCAAGCTCTTATGAAACTATCGGTGTAAACTTCTCGTAGTGTAAGAGCACATTGCAGGTGTGTAACATGACAGGGCAGGGGGACAACGGACGAGTCCCCAGAGAACATGATCGGAGAGGGAGCGTATGGATCACACTTCCCAGGAACAGGAACTGATTTTCTGTGTTTGGATGAAAGCAGATAGATTAAGGGCACGAAAACCAACGAAGTAGTAGGTAAACCGTCTGATTAAAAACAAATAAATGTAATTAGCTTCAATACAATCCTAACAGGGAATACAAAATGTCAGTAGTTGAGGTGAGTTGGTGCAGAGGTGCAGACGTCTCGTACGGCCTAGATGCGGGTGGTGGGCGGAGAGATTAGACCGAGTGTGGAGAGGGGGAGGAGAGAGGGGGGAATGAAAAGTAAAGGAAAGAACATAAAGTAGTTAAAAAAAAAAAGCAGACGAGAATTAACCCTTCCGTCAAAAGGAGGTACTCCAATATGATGGTTTGTTGAATTGTGAATGAAATGAAACTAGTTTGCCCTCTTAAACTGATCGACCAGATTCTCTTCCACCCCCGCCCCCCCCCAAACCCATCTTTTTCTTATCTTTTGTTTGCCTTGCCCACTTCGCTCTCTCTACATTCACATCCCCTCCACACGACATCTTACATTTAGCCAGACGCCCTTATCCATGACGCGAACTATACCAGTAAAATACAGCAGGGACATTCCCCCCCAAGTAGGGTGAAGTTGCCTTGCCATAAAGGGGACCACCAATGTCATTTGGCTTCGCCCACATGTCCTTGCCACTCATACGGCCGCTCCGGGGTGGGGTTGACGGGGAATCGAAACCAAACAACCGTATCGATTCTTAATTAGTTCCCGACATACTCTCCCCTAAACACCGCGCAGGCCACACTGGGACCCACCCCCTCCAACAGCGCAATGGGTCGTAGTGTCCCAGCCCATCATCTAACGCCTGACGGTTAAGGGCGAGAGCAAACAGACGCTTTCTCTCGCCTCAGTTGCAGTCTTTCCCCCCCCCCTTGCCCCTTTCTGTCGTTTATATTCAAAGTGCGACCGAGGCCTTTATTTCTTCTTCCATGGAGGACTACGACTAATACAATTCATGTCGTCTATTGCAATCGACCCTCCTCCTCACGCCCGTGCCTGGACCCAACCATAAGTACGAAGAAAACCAACCAGGCCCCCCCTGGAATAGGCCAGTAACTGTCCCGCTTTATAATCCGACGATAGCCCCAAACAGAGGACAGAAGAGCGTCCCCCCTACGAGGCTATATTTTGATCAGACAGAGTAGAAGATCCGAAGATCGCTCCGACACACATGCCTCAACTACATTGCCGAATCCTTCCACAACACAGGACCAATATTCCCATCCCTAGCTCTAACGAACTGGACTGAACCCCCCTATACTCCCTTCTGCCCTCCCCCTCTCAAACCTCCCTCCTCCCTCCTCCTCTCCTCCCCTTCCTCCCTCTCCTCTCCTCCTCCTCCCTCTCCTCCTCCGCCTCCTCCGCTCCTCCTCCCTCTCCTCTCCTCTCCCCTCCTCCCTCCTCTCTCCTCTCTCATCCCTCTCCTCCTCCTCCCTCTCCTCCTCCCTCCTCCTCCTCCTCCTCATCATCCTTCTCCTCCTCCTTCTCTCACTCTGTTTGAGGTGCACCCCAAGAGAAGAGAGCGGGCCGCAGCCTCGTGTCATGAGCAGAAAAGGAAAAGAGGAGGGAAGAAAAGGTGGAGAGTGTGTGCGAGTGTTTGTGTGTTTGTGAGAGGAAGTGTGTATCTCTTAAGATCTGATCGTTTTTTATTACATTTTTATTCTATCTCTTTATTTCTTCTAATTTTGTCTTTCCCTGTGTGTGTGTGTGTCTTTAACAATTTGTACTTTTTTTTTTACTAACGTAACAACAACGTTTGTGTTTTTTGAACTGAATCTGAAAAGTGTATTTCAGCAGCATTATAGGCTATAGTAGCACCAAGCAGCTCCCATGCATGGTAATATGACACGGCAACCTAAAAGTGTTGAAGTAGCCTTAATCTGAGTTGACAGAACAGGGTTTACGTGCAACATTTTACATAGTGTTCTCTAAAAAAACAGTTTTAAAAATAAACCTTTTAAAAATAGGGCCTCTCTGTCCCCACAGTGCTTAACAGATTCATTCAAGCCATCTTACATTCCAACTTATTTTCCTTTTCTCACTCCAGTGTATGTGCTTACCTGTGCTGCCATTGTTTCATGGTGTATCCATGTGTGTGATTGAGCATGTATGGCATTTGTGCGTTGTGTGACAGTGTGTCTGTGACACAGTGCGTGTGCGCTCATGCGTTATGTGCATTCACACCCATGTGTTTGGCTACAAACCACCTGAGACACAACTCTGACGTATTCCTCGTGGAACATGCTGTGCTGACCAAAGGTTTGTGTGTGTGTGTGTGTGTGTCGAGAGAGAGGGAGGGAGAGAGGGAGGGAGACAGAGAGGGAGACAGGGAGAGAGGGAGAGAAAGAGATTTAAAAGTAGCATTGGGGCTGGGTGTGTGAGGGTAGCGGGTTGGACACAGTGCACCTTCATATTTAATGCGCCCTTGAGCTGTCGGTTTAGTCTCAGCATAGTCACTCTGTTTTCAGGAAGGAGAGGAGAGGAAAGGAAATAGGGGGGGGGAGGAGAGGAAAGGGGGGGGGGAGAAGAGGAGGGGAGAGGGTTGGGAAGGATAGAGGAGATGAGAGGAGGAGAAAAGAATGGAATAAGGAGCTGAGAAAGAAAGCAGGAAGTGGAAGATGAGGAAAGAGAAAAGGTGACAGAAACAGACAGAAACAAGATGTGAGAGATTTGTACAAGATAAAGAACATCAGAGAGGGTGAGGAAATCGGAGTCGTTCCATGACTTTGCTGAACTGAGGAACTTGACCTTACTACTTGATCCGGTATAGTGTGTTTCGGTGTGTGTGTGTGTATGTGTGTTTTCTCCCAGGATGTTTGAGTTTCTGATGTGTCACTTTTTAAGGTCAACTTGTGAAAATAGTCTCCAGAATGACCCAGAAGACAAACACCAGCTGACAGGGTCACTCCTCAACAGCCGGCCTATGCTGATATTTCTAAACTGTCTGACGTGTATGTGTGAGTCTCGTGGTGTGATCTGGGTGCGTACAGCATCTCAGTGCGTACAGCATCTCAGTGCGTATGCTTATTTCACAGCTTTCCTTTTGTAAAAAAAAAAAAAAATGGTGAACAGTTGGCAAGTGCCAGTAATCTTCTTTTGGGCGTCATAGGAATCCAAAAAGGCCGCTCACCCTCTCTCTTGTACCCTCTCTCTCCTCCTCCAGTCCTCCCCCCCCTCCTCCCTCCCTCCCTCACCCCCCCACCCCACCCCTCCAGCCCCCCCACCGCCCCTGACGAGACCATGATGCTCAGTAGCTCCGTGGACGTGTCCAGCCCGGGGGGGATGAGCGCGGCGGCGGCCAGGAACGTGGTGCGCTCGTCCAGCATCTCAGGGGCCATGTACAACCTGGAGAAGAGCCCCTGTGGAGGGGGACCCGAGGGCCCTGGGGGCCTGGCCGGCAACAAGAAGAGGCGCTCCAGTCTGGGGGGCCAAGATGGTGGCCATTGTGGGACTGTCGCAGTGGAGCAAGAGCACACAGCAGCTCAACCAGCAAGGTTAGTGGACGCTGGGCAGGGCTGGGCTGGGCAGGGCTGGGTAGGGCAGGGCTGGGCAGGGCTGGGATGTTTTTTCTGCTTGGTTAGGGGCGTGTTACTGGGCTGGATGGAAGAGTACTTTCCTTCTTCCAAAGTTTACTGCTTGTGCTTTCAGCTAGCTGACCCTCTCCATTTGCCCTATTTCCCTCACCCTCCTTTCTCTCCAGCAGTTTCTGTTCCTGCCATCTCTTGTTCTTCCCCCGCCCCCCCGCCTGTTTGTAATCTCTCACCATCCCTGTTAGGTCAGGGACAACTTTATCACACCCTCCCTCCCTCGTCCTCTCCCTCGTCCTCTCCCTCGTCCTCTCCCTCTGGCGTCTCCTCCTCTCAGGCGCCCTAATGGCGCTCTCGTCTTCCTCCTTTGCCCTTCCTTTATTTCTAGTGTTTCCTTTCCCCCTCCGTTTTCTCTCTCTCTTTCTTTCCCTTTGTCCCTTTTGTCTGTTTCCTGAGATGCTTTTTCTCGTCTCTACAAGTTGCTCTGATGGGATTCAAATGACTGTCAGCGTGGCAGGATATTCATCTTATGGTTCAGGGGCTTCATCTTTAATATGAGTGTGATTAGAAGGCTAAAAAGAAGATATTGATTTCCGAAACCGAGATTGTGAGTTATTTTTAATGGGAACGGTGTATAATCGTTTCTATAGGTCGACCATGCTTGGGATTCTGCCTTGAAATGGAATCTCTTTTTTTTACATGCTATTGTTTGGCCCGACATCATATGCTTTATATCTTACCACCGTAAAAAAGGTAATTATTAAGGAAGATGTTGTCTGTTTCAGAGAATCGAGAGCGGCCTCGATAGCTCCAGAACAACTCTACATCAAACCACTTAAGCTTAGCATTTGTTTAGCATAAAGACCTAATGAGGGTTAACCATTTCTCCATTTAGCAGTCAAACTTCATCAATCTGTTGGGTTTAGAACCAAGTCTTTGGCGTAGAGGAAGCGGTGAGGAACAGAGTGATAAATCCTGCAGGTTCTCCTGTACGTGTGACACAGCTGAGAGGCCTGTGACACACAGGTTCTCCTGTACGTGTGACACAGCTGAGAGGCCTGTGACACACAGGTTCTCCTGTACGTGTGACACAGCTGAGAGGCCTGTGACACGCAGGTTCTCCTGTACGTGTGACACAGCTGAGAGGCCTGTGACACACAGGTTCTCCTGTACGTGTGACACAGCTGAGAGGCCTGTGACACACAGGTTCTCCTGTACGTGTGACACAGCTGAGGGGCCTGTGACACACAGGTTCTCCTGTACGTGTGACACAGCTGAGAGCAGGTTCTCCTGTACGTGTGACACAGCTGAGGCCTGTGACACACAGGTTCTCCTGTACGTGTGACACAGCTGAGAGGCCTGTGACACACAGGTTCTCCTGTACGTGTGACACAGCTGAGAGGCCTGTGACACGCAGGTTCTCCTGTACGTGTGACACAGCTGAGAGGCCTGTGACATCTCTCAGGTGCTCAGTCTCCCGTGGGGTGTAATTACATGTCAGGGAGCCAGGGTTGTTGTCGGAGAAGACAGGCCTTGTGAAACACCTCAGTGGCAACACAAGCCCTCGGCCTCTCCCCCCCCCCCCCCACAGGGATGTAAACCAACACATCCCAGGTGGCATTCTGGGTAGTGGGTGGTAAAGCCAGAGAGAGTGGAGAGGCTTGGTGTGTATGTGGAAGAGGTTGGTGTTTGGGGTCAATGTGTCGCACCGTTCTGTTCTTGGGGGGAGAGAGAAAGGGGGTGGGGGGGTTGTGCGTTACTTGGCAGTGGGACAATCTGCCCTCATCCTACGAAACTGCACCTTGATGTGCCGTCAAAACACACTCGCACACACACAGACTTAGAACCATAAATCATACTCATGTCTACTTAAGAGATTATACTGAATGCAGAGATACTACATAGGCCAGAACTTCACACTACGGGAGGGGGACGAACTTGAGGAGAAGAAGAAGAGAGGGAGAGGAGGGAGGGAGGAGGGAGGGAGGAAGAGAGGGAGGGAGGTAGGGCGTGGGAGGTTATCTCACCCCTTTCTCCTGACAAGTGCCAACTCTGACACGTTCCCCATATGGTGGAGACGTCGTGCCACCGTGTCACAGGTATGAGCACACAAACAGATATGTTTGTACGTGCACACACACACACACACACAGCGGCACTCTGAGGCACGGTTGACGATTGTCTGACGCAGGGAGGGCTGTCAATTTTGTTTCCATAGGGTTTTCATGTTTCATGATGAAGGGATCACGAAGGAAGAGGAAGGAGGGATGGAGAAATGGAGGAGAAGGAGGGGGAAAGGGTGTCTAAATTTAGATGTTCTCAGCTGCCAGAGAAAACACATTGTGCCTGCAACAATTACAGTAACATCTTTTCTCCTCCCCTCCTCTCTTCACCTCTCATGTCTCCTTACCGCTCCTCTCTCCTCTCCTCTTCCCTCTCCTCTCGCCCCTTGCATCTCCTCTCCTCTTCTCTCTTCCCTCTCTTCTCCTCCTCTCTCTGCACTCTTCATATCATCCTCAACTCCTCCTTATCCTCCCACTCCACCCCTCCTTCAGCCTCAAAAGCAGCAGCTTGTTCTTCATCCACACAAACACAGTAAATCAATTCAACGGCCCTCTTTGATTTTTGCTTTACTCGCAGGATATTGCATCCCCAGTCGTCAGTTCACTTGAGCCTAAAGCCAAACAAGACCAAATTTGAAACATTGACATGCAGTCTGTTTACTCGTGACTTTAAGCGACTGGCACTCGACAACAAGCGACCATTTATTCATTCGACAAACAAGTCTGCTCAATCCGCTTTCATTAGACGACTCAGTGAGAAGCCGCCAGGCTTGTGCGCTGACCAATAGGGCGAGCTGTAGCTGTCGTGTTCCCAACAACAGATCCATCGATTGGTTGACGGGGTGGGCCGGCCCAGGTATCACTTCTGAGTGCTGCTTGGGGAACATGTGGAGCTCTGCTCGATTAGTCAGCTAATGACCAATCAGATGCAGGTGGAACCCGTATCCAGGGGGTGGGGATGGGAGGGTGAGAGGGGGAAGGGGGGTCGTGACAGAGAATAACAGGGCGAATGACAGAGAGAGAGAGAGATGGAGAGGAAGAGTGAGAGAGAGAGACACTGACGGTGAGACAGAGAGAGAGAGAGAAAGAGAGAGAGCGAGACAGAGAGAGAGAGAGGTTACGTCAAACTAGTGGTGTGTGGAGGAAGGAGCTGTCATGGATGCTCCATGCACGACTTATCAGGTGAGGTTGAGCGTCAAGATCATAGAAGTGTCTGACGCCAGCGGCTCTAACCCGCGTCCTAACCCAGCACTCCATCACCTTCCTTTTGACTCGCGGTATTTTAAGGTTGAGTAACAGGTAAGTGTTAGGGCTGACGTTTTCCTCCAATCCCTGTTCTATTTTTTACTCTCTATTATTAGTCTCTCCCTTTTTCGCTCTCACTCTAACACACACACACACACACACACACACACACACACACACACACACACACACACACACACACACATGCGGTGGGATGAGCAGTGTTCCGGGTCTAATCGGTGAGTCACCCTCCCAGAGAGTAAGTCATCTCTCCTGTGCAGGTTTACACATGCCTCAGAGAACAGAAGAGGCAAACATGTACACAACCCTCACAAGGTTCACAAGCCAGTCTGGATGTATGGAGGAGGCTTGCAGAGAGAACAGAGGGAGGGAGGGAGGGGGAGAGGGAGGGAGGGATGGGGAGAGGGAGAGGGAGAGGGAGGGGAGGGGGAGAGGGAGAGGGAGAGAGAGAGGAGAGGAGAGGAGAGGAGAGGAGGGGAGAGGGAGAGAGGAGAGAGAGGAGAGGAGAGAGGAGAGGAGAGAGAGGAGAGGGAGAGGGAGAGGGAGAGGAGAGGAGAGGGAGAGGGAGAGGGAGAGGGAGAGGGAGAGGGAGAGGGAGAGGGAGAGGGAGAGGGAGAGGGAGAGGGAGAGGGAGAGATATTGAGTGTATTCTATAATGGACATGGCTTTTATGTTAGGCCGGTGTGTGTTCACACTCAATCACCCAGCAGCGTGTGATTGCGTGTGTGCATGTGTGAACTTACGACTGGTGTGCATTAACACTCAATGGCACACTCCATTCTGCTCTGTCAAGTGCTCATCCACAGACCTCATTTACTATCTTCTCTGGGCGTGCGGGGTAGTGGGGTCCAGTGTGGCAGGTCACACACAATTGAATAAGATCTAACATTGTGAAATAGGGAGACAGTAAACATTCAACAAAATGAGATACAAGAGACCCACTTCCTGTTAATATGCCAACCTCATTACCCAACTGAATGACAGGTGTCAGTGGTACTATATATGACGAGTAGTATTTACTTAATGTTTTAGTAATCTAAAGATCTTTGTTATTTCCAATGAAGCAGCACTGAATGGAAGTTGAATCATGAGAGAGACAGAGAGACGGAGAGAGACAGAGAAGAGGGGGAAGAGAGAGTGAGAGAGAGAGAGTGTAGCAGAACATCACTCAGAGTTATTAAGCAGGAATGGAGCTTGAAGCTCTGAAATTGACACCCCTCCTCTCCACTTAATATAAAGGCTCTCATTCCCTCCAACACCAGAGGGGGGAGAGAGGGAGGGAGAGAGAGGGAGGGGGGGGAGAAGGGAGGGAGAGGGGGGAGAGAAAGAGAAGGGAGAGAGACACAATCCCAATATTGCATATAGTTTCCTCTAAAACTTATGTGAATATACCATCCTCTTTAGATGTCTCCCCCTGTCTGACCCCCGATGAGGACGATCACATGGCTTACACGGAGGACAATAGAGAAACACAGCTTAGCGCTTACAGACAAAACAAGACGCCTTGTTTGATAGTTGTGATCCACAGGCGCATTTCTGAGTCATCACGATTAGAGGCTTAATAGTAACTTACAAACACTCTGTTTCTGTGTCCCTGTGTGTGTGTGTGTGTGTGTGTGTGTGTGTGCGCGCGCGTCTGTGTGTGTGTAAACACAGCTGAGTCGTGGGAATTTGCATATCGGTGTTTTGAGAGTGAGTCAGACATGCTGTACTCACTTTCCTCCTGAGTCACTGTGTAGAGACGCTGGCTCCACGGGATCGCTGGGGAGAAGGCAAGCCCCAGGGGGTTTAATAACACCTTTTGGTGTCAAACAAAAACAGTACTAAAGAAACTGAAACAACGTGTGTGGGCGTGTCTCTTTGGTCACCGAGCCTCGTAGCCTCTGGCCCTCCTGCCTCCATCGTTAGGGCTCTTCTCTCTGGCCCTCCTGCCTCCATCGTTAGGGCTCTTCTCTCTGGCCCTCCTGCCTCCATCGTTAGGGCTCTTCTCTCTGGCCCTCCTGCCTCCATCGTTAGGGCTCTTCTCTCTGGCCCTCCTGCCTCCATCGTTAGGGCTCTTCTCTCTGGCCCTCCTGCCTCCATCGTTAGGGCTCTTCTCTCTGGCCCTCCTGCCTCCATCGTTAGGGCTCTTCTCTCTGGCCCTCCTGCCTCCATCGTTAGGGCTCTTCTCTCTGGCCCTCCTGCCTCCATCGTTAGGGCTCTTCTCTCTGGCCCTCCTGCCTCCATCGTTAGGGCTCTTCTCTCTGGCCCTCCTGCCTCCATCGTTAGGGCTCTTCTCTCTGGCCCTCCTGCCTCCATCGTTAGGGCTCTTCTCTCTGGCCCTCCTGCCTCCATCGTTAGGGCTCTTCTCTCTGGCCCTCCTGCCTCCATCGTTAGGGCTCTTCTCTCTGGCCCTCCTGCCTCCATCGTTAGGGCTCTTCTCTCTGGCCCTCCTGCCTCCATCGTTAGGGCTCTTCTCTCTGGCCCTCCTGCCTCCATCGTTAGGGCTCTTCTCTCTGGCCCTCCTGCCTCCATCGTTAGGGCTCTTCTCTCCTTAAGTCTGTGTAGCAGAAAACATGTCAACATCAACCACCATATCTGCCCTTTTTGTCCCCTGTTGTACTCACCAGGAGTGGGGGTAGGTGAGCAACAGGTGTGCCACGTTGAGCCTCTCTTCCCCAGGCCAGGAGTGGAGGGCTGGGTTGAGCCTCTCTTCCCCAGTCCAGGAGTAGAGAGCTGTGTGTGTCTGTGTCTGTGTGTGTGTGCACGTGAGGGAAAAGGGCGATCTGTTTGTTTGTCGGTGTGCGTTTGTGCACGTGTATGACTGAGGATGTTTGCCAAAGCATCTCTCCTCAGTATATCAACAGAGTGATGATGAAGCGTTTACGTAATGTGATGCTGGTTTACTTCCTGGGTTTGCGAGGGAATGGATGTGTGTGGCTGTAGCCTTCAGTGTTGACAGGAGGAAGACACACAGATTGGACCATCAGCTTATCACAGCTGTCCCTGACTCATCTGTTCCCCCCACCAGCCCCTCCTCCCTCGCCCCGTTCTGTCAAAAGTACCAGCATAGTTGCCAGAGGGACATTTTTACATCTTAAACCGCGAGTCATATATCTAGAGCGTCGCTCTTTTCCTCTCGTGGAAAACGTTGTGAGAGGCTTGACTCCAGCTGTGCTGTCTGCCTCGCTGTCTCTCTGTTTTCATCTCACCTCTGCCTCTCTCTCCTCTCGCTCTTCAACCCCCTCCCTCTTTCCAGCTCTTTGTTCTCTATCCCTATCTCACCTTCATCTCTCTCTGTCTCTCTCTCTCATCTCTCTCTCGTCTCTCTCTCTCTCTCTCTCTCTCTCGCTCTCTCTCTCTCTCTCTCTCTCTCTCTCTCTCTCTCTCTCTCCATCTCTCTGTCACTCACTAGATCCATGGCATGCCCCCGATCTTCTCTTTGGTTCGTTTCCAATAGTGTGATAGTGATAGTCTGTGTGTGTATGAGTGTGTACCTATGTATATAATTCCCGGCCGTGCCAAATGACGTTGTGTCCTTGGGCAAGGCACTTCACCCTACTTGCCTCGGGGGAATGTCCCTGTACTCTGTACAGGGACATACACTGTAAGTCGCTCTGGATAAGAGCGTCTGCTAAATGACTGAATGAATGATGATATATACCTGCATGTGTGTGCATACACCTGGGAATGTGCACGGCCGTCAGGTACGTTCAGAGCAGGTAGATGGATGTCATCTCACCACAACTGATTTGATTTGGACCGTGAAACCATATCAGGACCCAACCACGGCTCTAGCTCATATGAATCACCTGAGCCGGGTAAAGACTGTCGCACTCGTGTTCCTCTAACCCAGTCGAGTCCCCCTCTGCCCCTCCGTGTTGTGGTGAGGTACACACTCAGCCATGGCTCGCAGCTGTGCCGGCAGCCCCTTGTTAGTGGACATAGGGAGAGGGAGAGGGAGCAGGACTTTTAACAGTCAGAAAATGACAGTGTGTGGCACAGAGCAGGAAGGCTTGTGTGAGGTGAGTCACTGTGATGATGGGATCCTCTGTGTGTTTGTGTGTGGTGTGGCCATGTGTGTGTGTGTGTGTGTGTGTGTGTGTGTGTGTGTGTTTGGTGTGTTTCAGCATACCATAATAATGGTTTCATCACTGGACTTTCATCAGAACTCCTCTCTACTTAGGAGACCTGTATACACACACACACGCACACATATAGACTTACTTACTGTAAGTCGCTCTGGATAAGAGCGTCTGCTAAATGACTAAATTTAGACACACACACACAAACCCGCCGTGGCTTTCTATATTTCTCTGCTTGTCTTTTCCTTTCTTGTTCTCCTACTCCCCTCTCTCTCGCGACCCCTTCCTTGCCTCTCCTGACAGCGGTGCAGTAGCAGAAATGAGGGCACGTGAGCTTGGTGCAGGGTAGCAACACACACCCGCACGTGTGCACACAGACACACACAAACACACACACTGCTCCCGCTAAACCAAAGAGACATATGTGCAGGCAGTTTGCTGAACACGATGCCAGGTTCTGAGACTGCTCTGTCGCATGCTGTCTCTCTCTCTCTGTCTCTCCCTATCTCTCCCCTCTCTGTGTCTCCCCCTCTCTCTCCCCTCTCTCTCTCTCTCTCTCTCTCTCTCTCTCTCTCTCTCTCTCTCTCTCTCTCTCTCTCTCTCTCTCTCTGTCTCTCCCTATCTCTCCCCCCTCTCTCTCCCCCTTTCTCTCTCTCTCAGAATTGACTAATCAAGCGGAGATTGAAACAGAATTAAATTAAACTTCACCCCTGTATAATGAGTAGACTAAATAAGACGATCCCTTGCTCTTAGTGAAGTAGATCTTCTAATCCATGTGAGGGCTTCTGTCATGTACAGCTGTGATCGTGACCTGGCCCTGGGATCAGACTTATTTGTGTCGGGGTTGGTTTCTGTAATCCCAACGTAAAGGATCAGCAATCCATGATCACAGCGAAAGCACACTAATCCAAGACATAAACAAGCACCAAGGTCGCTAAGATTGGTTTAATCAATTTGAGAGGCCAAGAGATTTTCTTGGGGACAGAATCACAGTTTCTAAGTAAGTCTATAACTTGAATTTAACCTTACACCATGTATATGTGTGTGAGAGAGAGTGTGTGTGTGTGTGTGTGAGAGAGAGAGAGTGTGAGTTTGTGTGAGAGAGAGAGAGTGTGTGTGTGTGTGTGTGTGTGAGAGAGAGAGTGTGAGTTTGTGTGAGAGAGTGTGTGTGTGTGTGTGTGTGTGTGTGAGAGAGAGAGTGTGTGTGTGTGTGTGTGTGTGTGAGAGAGAGTGTGTGTGTGTGTGTGTGTGTGAGAGAGTGTGTGTGTGTGTGTGTGTGTGAGAGAGAGAGAGTGTGAGTTTGTGTGAGAGAGTGTGTGTGTGTGTGTGTGTGTGAGAGAGAGAGTGTGTGTGTGTGTGTGTGTGTGTGTGAGAGAGTGTGTGTGTGTGTGTGTGTGTGAGAGAGAGTGTGTGTGTGTGTGTGTGTGTGTGTGTGAGTGTGAGTGTGTGTGTGTGTGTGTGTGTGTGTGTGTGTGTGTGTAATGAGTTGGTAGCTGGACCTCTTTCAAAGAGCATCAGCTCTGGTTTGTAAACGGCTGAATCAGACAGAAGGATCTGAAAATGCTCATACTCACACACGCTCATACTCACACACGCTCATACTCACACACGCTCATACTCACACACGCTCATACTCACACACGCTCATACTCACACACGCTCATACTCACACACGCTCATACTCACACACGCTCATACTCACACACGCTCATACTCACACACGCTCATACTCACACACGCTCATACTCACACACGCTCATACTCACACACGCTCATACTCACACACGCTCATACTCACACACGCTCATACTCACACACGCTCATACTCACACACGCTCATACTCACACACGCTCATACTCACACACGCACACACACATACACACGCACTCACACACGCACACACACATGCACACGCACACACATTTACAGACACACATTCAAACACTTACATACACACGCACACACATTTACAGACACACATTCACAGACATACACACACAGACAGACACAGACACCCTCACATGTGACTGTGTAGGGCTGCAGTGAGACATCCAGCCAAGCGGACTGTTTGAACATGTGGAGGGGTTCAGTGTGGACTCCATCTCACCCCATCAGTAACCTTCTCCAGCCCTGCTTGGTAACTGTTGCTATGCACGGTGGAACGTCAGCCAATAGCAGGAGCCACCGGCAATCTATATTACAGACCATAATGAGAAAGACTTCCTCAGTGTTCTCTTCAAATGTCAAAGCAGCCTAATGATCTGCCACACACATGTACACACACAATCACTGGCACACACACACGTATACACATGTACACACACAATCACTGGCACACACACACGTATACACATGTACACACACAATCACTGGCACACACACACGTATACACATGTACACACACAATCACTGGCACACACACACGTATACACATATACACACACAATCACTGGCACACACACACATATACAAATGCATGCACACACATGCATGCACACGCACACATACATACACACATGTACACCCGCAAACACACACATGCACACATGCACAGGCACACACAAACACACACACATACAAACACACACACATTGCTATTCCATACGGTTCTCTTTTCTGCATTGTTGACACTTTCCTCAGAGCTGTCCTCCGCTCCTCTCCTCTCTCCTCCCCTCTCTCCTCTCCTCTCTCCTCCCCTCTCTCCTCCCCTCTCTCCTCCCCTCTCTCCTCCCCTCTTTCCTCTCCTCTCTCCTCCCCTCTCTCCTCTCCTCTCTCCTCCCCTCCGCTCCTCTCCTCTCTCCTCCCCCTCTCTCCTCCCCTCTCTCCTCCCCTCTCTCCTCTCCTCTCTCCTCCCCTCCGCTCCTCCCCTCTCTCCTCCCCTCTCTCCTCTCCTCTCTCCTCCCCTCTCTCCTCCCCTCTCTCCTCCCCTCCGCTCCTCCCCTCTCTCCTCCCCTCTCTCCTCCCCTCCGCTCCTCCCCTCTCTCCTCCCCTCTCTCCTCCCCTCTCTCCTCTCCTCTCTCATCTCCCGTCTTCATCTCCCACCATTAAACCCTTGTGTTGAGAGTCAAGAATCACCCGCCACTTCGCTCAACAGCAGAAAACCCCCTGAATGATCTCTTTTCATCCTGATATGTGCGTGAACCTTTCCCAGAGTGGCCCATTATTTGAAGAACCTTGTGAAACATCGCCTTTGTTCATATTTCCATGAAACGTTGTCTGATATATAATCACTTAGTCTCCCCAAAAAGCACAAAAACACACACACACACACACATACACACACACAATGGGGTACTGAGATGAAGTGTGCTACTGATTACTGATCCAGATGTAGAAAGGTGGTGCAGATGTAACCGGTGTGAATCGGTGAAACTCACTCCTCAGGTATGTAACAGGCCACCCGCGTCAACGAATAGCTAGCTTTTCTTTGGCGTAGCTTGTAGTGGTTGCGCTTGGCAGTCAGAGGTGGCGTGTTGGAGACCAGGCAGGGACGAACAAATGGTCCATAAAGCCTTCTGACGGAGCAAGACCACGTCTGTTACACCCCCGTTACACAGATGACAGCACCTTCAGGTCTATCAGGGGTCAGATGGCTGAGTGGTTAGGGAGTCGGGCTATTAATCAGAAGGTTGTGGGCTCGATTACCGGCCGTGCCAAATGACGTTGTGTCCTTGGGCAAGGCACTTCACCCTACTTGCCTCGGGGGGGGAATGTCCCTGTACTTACTGTAAGTCGCTCTGGATAAGAGCGTCTGCTAAAAGACTAAATGTAAATGTATCTCTGCTGAAGCCATGAAGGTGCCGATTCATGGCACCGATTCAGTAGACTCGAGTGGCGCCTACTGATGACATCAGTCTTTCTGCACAGAAAAGTTGAAGCCCCAGAGATTCCAAAAGTTTGGGATGAATAACAGGTTGTTTCACCAAGCGAAATAGATTTTTTTTAAATCAATCCATGGGTTTTATTGCTATTTAAGGGTTTAAGCATTTCTTTTTTACCCCTAGGTCTTACGGAGCACACAGAGATGTTTCCAGCAGGGGGTTTATCCAACTCTGCTTCTCTATCCTGTGTGTGTGGGACCACTTCTCTCCCTGTGTTGTGCAACATGTATCATGTCTGGTCTGTTGACTGTGAGTGGAGCTCAGCTGGGACCTGCGTTACTCATCCTCCTGATTCAGGATAAGCCTAATTGCCATGCAGCAAATTTAGACTCCCCCACCCCACCCCCACCCCCCACCCGTCTTAGAGAACAATAGACAAGAGCAGCTTACATAATGTTCCAGCAGACCCGGGCACTCGTACACACAACAACACAGACATCTTCAGAGACGCAGAAGATACGGCTGCTTTAGAACCCTGGGACGGATGGACGGATGGCTGGATGGAGGAAAGGAGGATGAAAATGATGGAGTGATGTAATAGCAAGAGGAGAAGAGATGGGGGGTGATATAGTGGTGTATGATAGAGATGGACAGATGCCAGAAGACAGCAGGGGGAGACGGGAGGGCTACTGATCTGAAGATCTGGCGATTTGGGAACGTAGCAAATAGGGAGAGGGATGGGGGAAGGCGGGGGGGTGATGATCTGGTAACAAAAGAGAGAGAGAGAGAGATAGGGAAAGAGAGAGAGAGTGAGCGAGGAAAAGAGAGAGAGAGTGAGAGAGGGAAAGAGAGAAAGAGAGAGAGACAGAGAGAGAGAGAGAGAGAGAGGGAAAGAGAGAGAGAGTGAGAGAGGGAAAGAGAGAAAGAGAGAGAGACAGAGAGAGGGAAAGAGAGTGAGAGAGGGAAAGAGAGAGTGAGAGAGGGAAAGAGAGAGAGACAGAGAGAGACAAAGAGAGTGAGAGAGACAAAGAGAGAGAGATAGAAAGAGACAGAGGGAAAGAGAGAGACAGATAGAGAGAGACAAATAGAGAGACAGATAGAGAGACAGATAGATAGACAGAGAGAGAAAGAGAGAGACAGACAGAGAGACAGATAGATAGACAGACAGAGAGAGAAAGAGAGAGACAGACAGAGAGACAAGGGGGGCAGGATACTCACAAACGCGCTGGTAGGGGATCTTGGTGCAATGCAGACGGCATTACCATGGAAACGGGCGAGAGAGGGAGAGAGCAGGCAAAGAGGGAGGGGATTAGAGCTGAAGGAAGAGATTACTGCCGATCACCACAAGGGGTGTGGTGGAGGGTGGAGGGTGGGTAGGGTAACAGGTGTTTCTGTTTGAGTGGGGCTTCCATACGGTGGATATTTTTAGGGGCGGAGAACACATCTGCACAAGACAGTACGTGTGGAGTCAGTCCTGTGGGCTCTGTACTACTGTACCTCCAGCCTCTCCACCTGGACGCACATCCTCATGTCACCGCTCCACAAGGTCTGACCCCAGCCCCAGGCCCCCAAGCCCCAGCCCAGCCCCCGCCCCTGCCCCAGCCCCCGCCCCAGCCCCAGCCCCCGCCCCAGCCCCTGCCCCCAGCCCCCGCCCAGCCCCCAGCCCATGCCCCAGCCCCTGCCAATGCCCTAGCCCCCTAGCCCCCAGGCCCCTGCCCCCTAGCCCCCGCCCCCTAGCCCCTGCCCCAGCCCCCAGCTCTTACAGTAAAGAGCAGTGGTTGGAGTCAGAGTATGAGTCCTGCGCGGCCTTTGATGGATGAACACTAGAGAGGTGGAGGGCTAGTTCATGAGGAGGATGAGATGGTGAATGTAGATTTGTTTGGTGGGGAGGGGGGGGGGGAGTGAGGGGGGGGGGTTGTGTCGCTATGGCGCCCCACTGTCTCAGGTTGCACTGTCTGGGATGAGCCTCTATCTGAGGGTGGGGGGTTGTCATGGTAGCAGAGGTGCATGGGGTTTGTCGGAGCGCCAGTGATGCACACACACACGCACACACACACACACACACAGAGGCTGAGGTATTCTTGTCTGGAGGATTATAAATAGCAAGGCAACAGCACCCCTCTTCTGATCCTCCTCTCTCCTGGAGCCCCATTATCCTCTCTCTCTCTCTCTCTCCTCTCTCTCTCTCTCTCTCTCTCTCTCTCTCCGTCTCTCTCTCCATCCGTCACTTTGCTTTCTCTTTGTCTTCATCTCTTTGTTTCCACGTCTTTCAAACTTTTCTTACGACTCTCTAATGTTTTCCTTATCACTTTCTAACTCTCTCTCTCTTGCTCTCTACTCACCATTCCAAAGTCAATTTGATATCTATTCTATATGATGATATCTCTCTCTGATGATCATGACGACAATGATGATAATCTCACAATTATTTTTCCTGTTTTCGAACCAGAACCTGGTGTTGGAACCAGAACTAGACCCATATAGAAGCTATAGGTAAGAGACCAGAACCAGACATCTGTAGACAGACCTGGGGCCTCAGTCTCTGTAAATCAACAGGGACAGTCCACGTCTCTGTCAACATTTCTCAGACCTCCCCTGAGCAGTCCATCCCAAAATATCCTTGTCGATCATGTGTGTGTGTGTGAGAGAGTTTTTGTGTTATGTTGTCATTACCAGGAACACTGCTGTGGCATTGTGACACTTCCTGGGGTGGTGTGAGTGTGAGTGAGTGTGAGTGTGAGTGAGTGTGAGTGTGAGTGAGTGTGAGTGTGAGTGAGTGTGAGTGTGAGTGAGTGTGAGTGTGAGTGAGTGTGAGTGTGAGTGAGTGTGAGGGTGCCTTCCTGTGACATTAGCTTGTGTAAAGAAGAATATGTGTTGGGATTATGTACGAAGAGAAAGATCCGGGCTCTGAAAGCACAGCAGTGTATTAAGTTCACTGGCTCACGGGCCAGTGTGAGACAGTGAGAACGTAAAAGAAAGAAATAGTGAATGTGTGCGTGAGAGTGAGTGTGTGTTAGTGTGTGTGAGTGTGTGCGTGTGTGTGTGAGGAAAGTGCATGTTTTCCCTTGCCTACTCTCTTAATATTTCATACTGTAGTGTAAGCCAGTGGACAGACCTTTCCTGTTCAGGTATTTATAACAAGCTATTTTCACCTGAGCACTGGAAAATGTATGTGTGGCACTCTGAGGAGATAA
>CM042861.1:11344765-11408671 GCA_023658055.1 Thaleichthys pacificus | reverse complement strand
TAGAACCCCAGTACGAGTTTCCAATACCGTACCCATGGCGATGCACTGTAACACATGGACTCCGTGGTAACACCGTGACCTTTTTGACCTCTCCTCGCTCAGACGGCGGCAACAAGAAGCTTCGCAGCACCATCAGGCGGAGCACGGAGACAGGCATCGCCGTGGAGATGAGGAACCGGGTGACGAGGCAGGGCAGCAAGGAGTCCACCGACGGCAGCACCAACTCTAACAGCTCCGACGGAACGTATGTCCTGTCTGTCTGCCTGTCTGCCTGTCTGCCTGTCTGCCTGTCTGTCTGTCTGCCTGTCTGTCCACCTGTCTGTGTGTGTGTGTGTCTGTGTCCGGTCTATCTGTTTGTCAGTCAATCTGTCTCTTTTATTGAATCCTCCTTTTCTGCTTCTCTCTCTCTTTCTCTCAGGTTTGTCTTTCCCACAGCGCGCTTGGGCCCAGAAAGTCAGTTCAGCGACTTCCTGGATGGACTAGGCCCCGCCCAAATTGTTGGCCGGCAGACACTAGCCACGCCCCCCATGGGTAAGTTAGTCACTACGCTCGCAACCACATACTTTACTTCTTACTGTTTACTTGGTACTACTGCTGTGCCTAGTATGTTGTAGCTGTTGCATGCTGTATGCATGAAATAATTGGGTCACAAACTGGAATACACATTTTGCTCTTGGTTCCGATCGTTCCATGCTTGACACCTCAGAACAGTCAGAAAAATATTTTGTTAGCTTTCAAACCGCAAAATGCTACTGGATGAAGTCCATCATCGGTTTTCAAAGGAACACACGCCCCCTCCTGTTCAACATCGGTATTGCAGATTCAGTTGAGCCACATTGTCTGACCAGCTGGGGAAGCCACTTTGCTCTGTTATGGTGACAGGGTAATGTAGTTTCATAAACAAGACTACAAATATGTGTTTTTCTTAGAGTGTGTGTGTGTGTTTTCTTAGAGTGTGCGTGTGTGTTTTCTTAGAGTGTGTGTGTGTGTTTTCTTAGAGTGTGTGTTTTCTTAGAGTGTGTGTGTGTGTTTTCTTCCAGGGGATGTCCATGTGGGGGTGGTGGACAGGGGAGGGCAGCTGGAGGTGGAAGTCAACCAAGCCAGAGGATTGACCCCCAAACCTGGCTCCAAGAACATCCCAGGTACCTTTGCAGTGCTTTCAAATAACTTTATTAGTGTTCTCGCTTCCAGCAAGGCACACTACTGTTACCTCACACTGTATGTTATTGTTCTAGACACCACTCCTCATCCCACAGTGTTTGTGCTACGTAGACATGAAAGGTGTTGTGATGTGCCTACTATTACTATTAGCCACTGCTGCTACAATAGCCGTGTTGTGGCATCTCTTGGTGGGGCAGCCGCAAGCACACAATTTCACCAGAAATGTTCTGGTTATTCTTCACCATGGTATATTATTCAATGAAAAAGCCTGTGATTGTCGTGTAGCTGAGTTTGTGTGTGTGTGTGTGTTGGCCTGTGGAGCAGCGACCTACGTGAAGGTGTACGTTCTGGAGAACGGCATGTGCCTGGCAAAGAAGAAGACTAGAGTGGTGAAGAAGACTCTGGACCCAACATACCAGCAACCTCTGCTGTTTGAAGAGAGTCCTCAGGGAAAAGTCCTTCAGGTAGGCCTCTGTCCTCCATGCCCTCCTCTGACCCCTGACCCCTGACCCCCTGACCCCTGACCCCTGTTCCCCTGACCTCCTCCCCTTCGTATCTACCTCTCTTACTGGACACAACTAAAAGTATTTTTGTCTTTTTGACTTATCTCACTATCTGTTTTTTTTTTTTACTCTCTCTTTGACTGTCTGTCTTTCTCTTTCTCTCAATCTTTCTTAAACCTTCTCTCCATCTCTCCCTCTCTCTCTCTATTTTTTCCATCTCTCTCCCTCCCTCTCTCTCCACATCTCTCCCTCCCTCTCTCTCTACATCTCTCCCTCCCTCTCTCTCTACATCTCTCCCTCCCTCTCTCTCTACATCTCTCCATCCCTCTCTCTCTACATCTCTCCCTCCCTCTCTCTCTACATCTCTCCCTCCCTCTCTCCCTCTCTCTCTCCTTTGTCTCTCTCCGTCCTCGTTCCAGGTCATAGTATGGGGGGACTACGGGCGCATGGACCACAAGTGCTTCATGGGAATGGCTCAGATTTTACTGGAGGACTTGGACCTGTCGGCCACGGTCAGCGGCTGGTACAAGCTGTTCCCTACCTCCTCCCTGGCCGACCCCAGCATCGGCCCCCTCACCCGCCGGCTGTCCCAGTCCTCCCTGGAGAGCGCCACCAGCCCCACCTGTACCTAGGCACGTAGACACACACACACTCACTCACTCACTCACTCGCTCGCACTCACACAAGCATGTAGGTGTGTGCAAACACACTCACACACACGTCCACTTCTCTCCCCCCCCCCCCCCCCCCCCCCCCCCCCGCAGTTCAGCGAACACAACTGTCGCCTGTGGTCGTCTGATTCTAGGTAGAGGAGATCTGATTTAGTCAGAGCGTGTGGAATATGTAGCATCTCCACTCTCATGTCCTGGGTCTCCTAGTCCAGGGGTAATCAGGTGATGTTCTTTACATCCAGCTCCCACAATTCCAAGGAACTTCTCATCTGAGGGTCATTCCAATGCCAGTTTTTAAAACTTCTCTATGCCAAAATAAGGGGGAAAAAGAAAATACTTTATTTTTAAAAACCAAAGCAATTAGTATTAGTATTAGTACCAGAGCTAGAATAAAATATTCAGATATGGATATGTAGCAAAGTCGATGACTTAGATGTAATGCAAAAAAGAAGATACATTCTAGAATAACCAACACACACACACACACGAACAGACACACACACAAACACACAGGCTGTTATGGAGAGAAACAGAACACATACCAGCAGATACACACACAACACACACACACACAACACACACACACACACACTCTTACTCGGGCAGGCTCAGATGTTCACATGATGTTCACATGATGTTCACATGATGTTCACATGATGTTCATTATGTGAGGTAGCAACACAAACCTCTGATCACCACAAAACAGAGTTTATTATAGAAATAAATATATATAGATAGCTTCTGTTGTGTTTACATGTATTAGCTGCTTATCTGCACGTTTGCTTGCAACCCTTATTGAGACCATTTTAAAGTGCTATTTTTTAGCTTGCCTTGAAGAATATATTAGTAATATAGTAGTTCTTTATTTATTAAGCTCTCTATCCTGTCTAAGGAATGAAACATTGAGTTAGGGAGAAGGCGGGACCTTTGTGACCTCATCTTAAGATCTGACCAATCAGCACCCCTCATGAAAAGCTGCATTATGGTGTAGAGAACATACACAAAGTCCTGTTCCTTTATCGACACTCCCTGGGCACACTGGGAAACGTAGTCCCAGCTGCAGCCTAGGATTATTGTTTCCCCACGACAAACTTCACATCCCAGAGGACCAAAGCTCTGTCCCACTATAAACCCCAACCAGCAACTGGACTCAATCTGTTGAGTTCAATGGTGATTTATGGATTTATGATGTTGTTTTTTTGTTTCACACCTGCGGCTGAGAAGTGTCAGCATATGACGCCTGGACAGATAACCCAGGATTACACACACACACTCACACACACACACACTCACACACACACACACACACACACACAAACTCACACTCACACACACACACACACACACACACACACAAACTCACACACACTCACACACACACACACTTTGATAGGTACACACATATTTCCTCTCTTCTTCTGTGATGGGGTGTGTGTCAACATATTTAAAACCTTGCTTTGGAAGCCTACCCAGAACATGGATATTGTATGAATATAGAATCATTATAAACAAAGTAAACAGATTCAGGCGTGAGAGAGAAGGGTGTTTTGAAACACTTTACAATCTCCTTTGCTCTACGTCCTTTAGAAATCTAACATGCACAATCGTGTTGTGGTTTTCAGCTGTTTGTGTCAAAGACGGCGGCACATAAGTGTTAAAAAACAACAACTATTCTATGTGAGAGTCACAAGAAATAAACCTCACAGTGTTCCACTTCCTTTTAATTAGTTAGTCTCTCCGTTCAACTCCAGTCCCTCTGCACAGGGTGGCTTGGTCTCCTCAACTGAATGCCAGCATGACAAATTTGACGTTCAAACGGAAAGACACTCGAATGGACTGAAGAGGATGAGTGTCCAATTAAATAGACACGAGGTTGACAGGCTTTCTTAGGCACTTTGAACTTTCAAACAACTGGATCACTTCCCCCACCCCCTCCCCCCTCACCCTCTTCCCTTCCTTTGAGACTTTAGCCCTTCGGATGGTTCCTCTCTCAAAGCCAAGGTCTGGCCAAGCTCACCTACTCACCCTGGCGCCTGACCTTCCTCTCATTGACGAATGGCGAGTGAGACCATTCGATTATTTCCTCTAACCTTTGGAGTACTTCCCCTTGCTGGTACTGTGACACGTACACGTGCACACGGTCATGTATATGAAGTCATTCTCAGTGTAATTTATTAATTTATGTTTATTCATGTTTTGTGAATGGCTGGCTATGGTGCATTAGAAACAAGAACCTTTACTTTTTTGGTATTTGCACATGTTTTCTTCAGCAAAAGCCTTCTGTGACCTCTAAGAGAGAGTAAACAAATGTTTGGTGGAAAGAAAAAAGTAGCTATTCCGAAAAACATTTTTATTGAATTTGTGTAATTTAGAGCAAAATTTCCCTGTTCACTGCTAAATGTTTAGTCCTTGGTAACATCTATTAAATGACTACTGATACTGGATATTGATATTTTTACATGTGATGTCCGTGTTGGGGACTTATATGAGATTCTCTGTCCTTTAACTGTACTGTATTGAGTAGCAACACAATGTTAATCTTGGGTATTTAAGGGTGAGAAAAGCAAGAGATAGTGACTGCATGAACCCTAATGTAAAGTTCTTTATTTGATTTTTTACATTGAGGGAAGATATTTGCCAAATTTGTCCGAAACAGTTTTTCAACCAAAAGGAGAAAGTTTTATAGAAAGTGGGAAAGCTAAATGACAAATACTGCTATTTGTTATTAAATCACCTGTGGAAAAAGGGAATTGTGGACCACACACATTGATGGAGTAGACGTCTTTAAGGGATGGGTTTTAGAGGGGCCTGGATTGGAAGCACAGTTGGGTTGAAAGTGTCTCAAGTCTCAAACTCAAGGCCAACAGAGTGAGTGAAGCTGGGTGACGCCAAGACATACAGATGGATGCATAAATGGATGGATGAATATTGGATGGATGGATGAATAGATAATGGATGAATGGAACATGGATGGATGACTGAATGGATGGATGAAATATAGATTATGGATGTAAAGATGGATGGGTACATCCATTTTAGCATAGCTAGACAGGTATATTGGTAACATGGGAGTGCTGTTGTTTCTTGAAGCAACAATCATGGAAAACAAAGGGTTTGGGAGAGCAAGAGAGCGAAAAGAGAGAGAGCATTAGATAGAAGAGAGGCAGGCCAACAATCTGGAACTAAATAGAGAGGTAATTTTTCTCAGTTATCTTGCATGGCTTAGCTAACGTGTAATTTCATACAGTACAGGCACTGGCTAAAGAGGGAATGGAGAAAGGTAATCTGATATACATTTCCAGATTGATAGTCAACTTTCCCACTCTTTGTCTTGCCTCTGTTTTCAGACACCCTAGACTAGCAAAGGTGTGAATGTACCACAAGCACTGAGCTGTCTCCTGTAAGATTGAACCCCCCCCCCCCCCCCCTCACGTTTGAGACATTTTATTGGCCCTTGGATGTAACCATGTCTTCAAGCTTGTTCTGCTGTAGAATCTCTAGTTGGAGTGTTGTAGATCTCCGTTTTTCTGTTTAAACTGTTTTATAATGTCTCAGATCAAGCCAATATCTATTTAATATTATATCTATTTAATATTATGAAGAAAATTATTTTATTTTTCTAAGGAGATGAGTCTTAGAGGAGACAGACGAGTGATGGAGGGTCCTTTGGGATTCTGCCTGTAGATTCTTGTGAAAATGAGGGCTTGTTCAGTTTACAAAGGCCTTATTTTATTTAGGAGGGTCATGCTCCTGTATTGTAGCACAGACACACAATTGAAAGTTTGGAAAACAAAGTAATGGGCTTGAAAATATTGTACTGATGTTATATCTCTGTATATGTATTCTGTTTTCTGAATGTATTTCTTAATCATAACACCAGATCTGCGTGTGAATGTACGTATGTCATTAATTTTTTTGTAAATGCTTACAGATCTTTCAAGGGAACTTCTGTGTCGATTGAGGCTATGCCTGTTTCGTTATTCTTTCTTCTTCTGTGGTTTATTTAACTGACTCACACAGCTCTGTGGTTTTCTCTAAGCTAAACATGAGGAAGTGACTCAATCAGGCGAAACAGATTTCATTTATTTAAATCGTCATGATTAGTCTAAGATGATAACTCCCCGCATCAATTTCATAGCTAAATTGCTAAATGAAGTCCTCTATTAACTTTAGCTGAATTGTAATACTTTTGTACTTTGAAAACGAAACAATTTTTTCGCATGGTTCCTTTGACAATATTATTGTATACGTATTATTGATGATGATGATGATAAAAGGAAGATGATTATGATGTAATTTAACCAACTGTTGAAATATACTCTGTATCCTGTTATAGGATGACTGCGACTTGCAAGAATTGTGAACAATTGTATCCTAGCGTAGCATGAATTTAGCCTTCCAGACATACAAAATAGAGTAGGCCTACTTCTACTGGCAATAATTTATTTCCTGATGTCAGAGAGAGAACTGGTCTGCCTGGGGCTAGGTCTCATTGGTTCACAGTTACCAAGGTAACCTCTGACTGTTTCAATTGCACTAGCATTACCAGTACCCCGGTTAAACCCTGTAGAACTGAACAGAACAGGAATGTTAGGGGTATTCACAGGAATATATTGCAGTTTTTCTTAAAGGGAGACCACCAAGAGACAACTGCACGCACTGCATAAAAAAAAGAAGACTTTATGAATTTATGATAAAACTTTAAACCCATGTTTTCCACGAGCAACAAAAAACGTCTGCAGTCTTAACAGCTGCTTGTCAATGTAGCAAACATCATTCAGGTCAAGAATGATTCTTTTCTTTTTGTTTGCCCACTGAGTCCAATCAGCAAATTTGAATTTTGCTGCTGTATGTTTAAAGACTGTTCGTTGATATTCACGTTTTTAACGGTCGTTAGTCACAGCAAGTTCCTGAGCGGCTATCTTGTCCTCTTCACTGTCTGTAGATGAGCACTAAAGCAATGTAGTCCACCGTATCTCTAAAAGACAACCTCCAATTCCCCAAACCAAGCCTTAACGCACCGAAAACTGACAAAATACTCGTCCCAAACCATGTCTAAACTCTAGCGCATGCCCCTCACACATATTTTCACGCAGATATTAAATTGAAGTTACATTTACATGACATCAACTCTAGCCAATAATTTTTAACCCCACCAAGGCACACTCATTCACACACAAAATTGCAAAGTGACGTCTTTGACTTGGTCTAATTGTGCTGACTGAGGGCGTGGTGTTGGTAGATGAAGGTTGTCTTTTCGAACTAGCCTAGCCATAGTGATAGGATGAGATCTTTCTGTCAGAAGGCAGGCCGGAAAGTTGAAGAAACTGAAGAAAGTTGACTCCTCACATGTAGAAACTCTGCATATCACATAGCTTCTGTCTTCTTTGAAGAGATGTCTGAAGTGAGTTTGAAATCACACAAGCATTGAGGAACGACTTAAGGATGTGGTACATGGCAAAGAAAAGGAGCTGTAATTTTATACCTGTGCTTTGTAAATGTTTTCTATGTGCAGTATTTGATAATGTAAAACTGGTATTTTTGTGGTTTGTACGCTGCAGAATTGATTACTTAAAGTGCACGTAGTTTTGTAAGAAAATAGAGCCAAACCGAGGAAAAAAAAAGATACAAAATGTCAGATTCAGAAGCCTGTATTTGCATGCCCTTTGCCATCTGGACGCAAAGTCAATAAAGTTTGATTTGAATCACAATTTTCTTTCTGCTCAAGCTGTTTTATGTGAGAGATGCTACTGTCCGTTGAGGCCATAGAGACCACAAGCAGAATTTAAACAAAACATGTCTTTATTTCTTTCACACATAGACAAGCTTTTATTTTTTGATGTGTTATACACATTTGATACACTAACAGATGTTTGAAAATGTCAAAGTAATTGTAATATACAGAACTAATAATATACATATTATTCATTGTTTTACAACATAATATACAGAAAAACATTCTAAATACACTAATTGAATTATTGACGACTACATAATAAAATATACATTCATTTTGTATACAAGCAAAAGGGAAAAAAGATATCAAACAAACCCAAAGATTCTTGCAAAGGACAAAACTGTGACATTATAGCGCCTCCTGACCTACAGGTGGCGATATAAACATTCGTGAATAGAATGGCGTTTCATTGCTTTTCTAAAGGTTCATTGCTTTGCGATGTGGTCTCTATAGATAGCCCAGTTTTACAATGGACTGTCAGTCTGTGCAGACAAACAGGAAACGTAGCAAAACCACGGCTGAACCAGTACTATAGTTGCTGTGTCTGACACAAAGGATGTATTACTGATCGTCAAAGGAGAAACAGTAAGCAGTATATAGCCTAACGATAAGGACCCATCTCTTCTCCTCCTGTCTGCCACATCTTCTCTTGCCTCATCCATAGTTTATGTGTCTCTCTTCCTTTCCTAACATTCACACAATACTCTCCCCGTTCCTTAAATCATAGAAAGGTGGGATGGTTTGAAATAATTTACACTATTAGCTTCATGCATCATAATTACTCATAACAATCTTGATTATAATAACAAGCAGAGAAAAAAGTTGTGTAGTCATGACAGGGGGTGGGGTTATGGGTAAGAGAGGGCACCTACTTAGGAATGATTGAAGTGAGTCAGCTGATTGATTGCTGCTAAATTCGTAGAAAGTTCCTCGCCAAAACTGTAAACGCCAACAAAACAACCTGAAGTATCAACAGTACAGTAGGCATATTACTGCTTACTATGTGAGTTTACATTCACAGCTCTGTAGTAAGCCAAAGGGAAAAGCCAAAATTGAATCCCCCCCCTAGACAAATGTACAGTCACACAAACATTCAGACATCCAGAACATTTAACGACACGGACAATAAGGACGCTGACACAGACAAACATGGTATATTCGTGGAAAGCCAGATTACACTGTAAAGAACAAACTCGACACACAATGCATTCAAGGACACATAATTCGACTCAGTTGAACGGGGGGAGAAAGGGTGCATTGTGGTAGGGGTTAGATTTTTTAAATCAGTAGGCCTATAGAACACATTCAGTGAGACAGAGAAACATTCAGATATACATTCAGAGAAACATTCGAACGGTGCAATTAGACACCCACACTTATTCACAGACAAATGCTTGTGTACACATTACATTGACATAAGGGTCACATTCATTGAGAAACCGTCATGACATGCAGTTCCAATGAGCCATTACATTACAAATGACACCTGAATCACATCTTTGACCTGCAACGAATTCTGCTCTTCTCTCGTTCCTTAAACATAATTTTCATAATTTCTAGCTTGAGGTCAGTGGGGCGTTTAAAAAATCTATTTTTATTTGACAGTGAAGACTTGCATGCAATTAAGCTCAAGTTAACGTTTGAGCTCCCTCGAGGAAGTAGCACAATGTATTGATATGTTCCGCCACTCGCTCTGCACTTACGCAGAGCAGATCACAAAGGAAACGAAAAGGGAACCGCTAGCACACTTGCTAATGCTATCAAATAAGTGAAGCACGTATCGCTTCTCTTACAAATCAATGGATATGTATTGCACTTGCTCAAACAAAATCGTGAATATGTGAACAGCACTTTTTCTAATCACTACTAGTATGTTGACCTTATCATACCTACATATATAGATGTAACCCACATTACACGGAGGGGTACAATCACCGTAAAGCTATCTTTGAATCTTTGGTTTCCTAACAGCAAGGTTACTCAAAGGTCATGTGACACCTTGATGATGTTACCATGTCGACCAGAGCCCTCCAAGGATTTCAATAGAAGACCCCTTGTTATAAAATTCACGGGTTTCTAGGTAGGTGTTGTACTGTAGCTGCTCTATGTCTCTAGTTACATAAGTAACAGACCAGATCTATGCATTGTATGATTGCTATCGGCAACTAAAAAAAAAACGAATGCAAACTGTGGCAGACATGTTTTGTTGTTCTGAGATTTGCAGAGACAAAATACTTCCTGATACCGATGGAGTCCGGAGTCGGAATCAGGGGGGGATGCAGGAAGTACATGTGGTTTGCAACTAGGCGTTTGAACCTTTCATGAACCTGTCCACACAAGCACACACACAGGCTGGGAGTGAGATGAGCTGTACGTTGTGTTCCTGACGTGTCGGCCTCCGCGCTGATCATCTGACAACTGCTCTCTGAGTGGTCTTAGAAGGCAAGCATGGAAATCTGCAAAAATGGCTATGGAGAAAAGGAGAGGAAGAGGAAGGAGGAAGAGGAGAGATGATGGTCGTCTCCAAACCCCTCTTCAGGATCATCCTCTCCTCCTGCTCCTCTTGCTGTTCTGCTTTTAGAAAATGTCACATAAAGTTCAGTAGAGAAATCTCCCGGCCACCAACACTGGTCGTTCACGTCGACATCATTTCCAGACATGTGACCCCATCGTGTGGGCGGAGCTTGGAGTCGTTGCTCCTCCCATATGCTGAGTGCCGTATCCCACCATGCTGCTGGGTCCGTAGAAGTTCATTCCTGCCATGTGTTGGGTCATCTGGGGACAGAACAAATGTAGCGTGTTACACAAGCATGTTCCTGGGTACTGCTTTCGGTATTACGACTAATACATCACACACACAGACACACACATGCACACACACTGACACACACACACAGACACACACAGACACACACAGACACACACACACGCACACACACAGACACACACACACAGACACACACACGCACACACACTGACACACACCACAGACAAACACACACAGACACACACACGCACACACACTGACACACACACACAGACACACACACAGACACACACACACACAGACACACCTGGGTGATGTTCCACTGCAGCTGCTGAGCCTGCTCTGCTCCATACACCTGGGGCCCGGCGGCTGCACTTCCCATCATGCCGTTCTGCTGCTGTCCCATCATGCCGTTCTGCTGCTGTCCCATCATGCCGTTCTGCTGCTGTCCCATCATGCCGTTGGGCTGACCTCCCATCATGCCTTGGGGCATTCCTGCCATGTAGGAAGTATGAGGGACCCCACTGGCCTGCCCCATGACCCCCTGTGCTCCCATGATGCCGTTCTGTTGGGGTCCCATCATGCAGTTCTGCTGACTTCCCATTAGGGCCATTTGAGGGCCCATCATGGCTCCTCCCATCCCCCCTCTCTGGGCAGCCAAAGAATGGTACGGTCCGTAGGGAGAGGTGGTATAACCCATTTGGGCGTGATTCATGTAATGGCCAGCTAGAGACAAAATCAAATCAACACAAAAACATGTCAAAACACAAGCAAGGTAACAGGCAAAAAGAACCAATGTAAGGGATGGAGTAAAGACAGATGAATACTGTACATCGTAATGGTTTTCTCCCCACACATCACTCAGCAGATTGCAGGGACAGTGTTTACCGTGGGCGGCCATGTTGCTGGTGTGTACTGAGGGCGTGGATGCATACAGGGACAGGATGGAGTCCTTGGAGAGCTTCTTGGTCCCCTCCCCTGCCCTGGGTGCCTGGTCCAGGAACAGGCTGAGGTTCTCGGGGACAGATGCTGCCACGCGGCCCTGGGGCATGGAGCTGCACATGGGCTGGAGAGAGGACACAGGAGCAGACATGGATCAGACAGGGTGTGGATGTCTGTGTTTGTGACAGAGAGCAAGAGGGCGAGAGAGACAGAGATAGAGAGGCAGGCAGACAGGAAGAGGGCGAGAGAGACAGAGATAGAGAGGCAGGCAGACAGGTAGAGGTAAAGAGAGACAGCAAGAGGGCGAGAGAGACAGAGATAGAGAGGCAGGCAGACAGGTAGAGGTAAAGAGAGACAGAGATAGAGAGGCAGGCAGACAGGTAGAGGTAAAGAGAGACAGGTAGAGGTTGAGAGAGACAGAGATAGAGAGGCAGGCAGACAGGTAGAGGTAAAGAGAGACAGAGATAGAGAGGCAGGCAGACAGGTAGAGGTAAAGAGAGACAGGAAGAGGTTGAGAGAGACAGACAAGTACACATCCAGACAGACAGGTAGTGGTAAAGAGAGACCGACAGGGTAGAGAGAGAATAGCAGTGAGCGCTGTATAGAGTACACGGACAAACTGAGACACACAGGTCGACCGGCTAGCCGGAAGTTTCCGGTGCTTCAGAGGGGCCGACCGGCCGGCCGCTGGAGGGTGGGCTGGCGTGTCCCACTCACCGTGCTGTTGGTGGAGGAGGCCGAGGAGGAGGAGAACAGATCAACCGTGGTGTGCGAGTGGGACATCGCTGGTCTGGCCACCACAGGACTGGGCCTCTCTCCTGGAGCACCAAACCCATTAGATACAGCTGCAGCAGGGCCTGGGGCATCTGAGAGAGGAGGGGGAGGGGGGAGAGAGGGGGAGGGAGGGGGGAGAGGCGGAGAAAGGGTGGGAGGAGGAGAAAGAGGGAGGTAGACGGGGAGGGAGAGGCGGAGTGAGGCCGGGCCGGCGGGAGGAGGGGAAAGGCGGAGGGAGGGAGGCAGGGAGGGAGGGAGGGAAGGGAGAGAGAGGTGGAGGGAGGGCGGGCCGGCGGGAGGAGGGGAAAGGTGGAGGGAGGGAGGGAGGGAGGGGAGAGAGAGGTGGAGGGAGGGCGGGCCGGCGGGAGGAGGGGAAAGGTGGAGGGAGGGGAGAGAGAGGCGGAGGGAGGGCGGGCCGGCGGGAGGAGGGAGGGAGGGAAGAGAGGGTCAGATGGATGCTGAGTCACTGCTGTGGCACCAGAGGCTTTCTAAAAGGGACCTGCCTAACCAAGCAGAGTCCTCTTCACGAAAAACCACAGTGGCTCTAAGCGGGATCTGTGTTTGCGTGTCTGTGAATGTCTGTGTGTCAGCACACACGCACGTGTGCATGTATGTGTACATGTGTGTGTGTGTGTGTACTAGCTACCATACCCAGTCCTAGCAGGTCAGAGACGGACTGGGACTGGGGGCTGTTCTTCATCTGCTGAGAGTCGTCTCTCTTCTGTAGGGGTCAAGCACAGAACAGAGGTCACACGGTTAACAGCTTCATCTAAATCACGTCCCAGGTATCCTCTGGATGACTAAGAATTCCTGAAGTTGCGAGTCAAAACTAGGACACACTTACCGGCTTCATCTTCTCAAACACCACGGGCTCCTTAGGAATGTTGTCACAACTTTTCTCTTTCTACAGAGCAGGGGAAGAGGGGTTCAGGGGCTGTGGAACGACCAAGCCACACGCTTGTGTGTGTGTGTGTTCTCTGGGTGTGTGAGTGTCTAGACATTTACCCGTAGCCTTTGGATGTCGATGACCTTGTCCATGTATTTCTTCTTATCGTACTTGTCCCTGATGAAGATCTCTGTAGACCTACGCGACTCAGTCAAGGAGAGCAGCCGTCTCAAGTGTCCACACACACACACTGATGACACACTGACACACACACACACACTGATGACACACTGACACACACACACACACACACACACTGATGACACACACACACTGATGACACACACACACACACTGACACAAAGTGATGAGGATACTGGTCTGTCTGAGGCCGCTGGAAGCATTCTGGAAGGAAAGCCTCGTAGAGCCGTCTAGCCTTGGCATTGCCCATCTCCTGGACACACTGGAAACACAGACACAGACAGATGTGATACACTGCAACCAGGCCAGAACCACCCAGAAACATCACCACCCCAGCATGGACCATGATGCTACGGCCCTGGCCTGGGCCTGGCCCTGGGCCTGGGTCTGGACTCGTTGTTGACCTGGATCTGCTCCTGGGTCCACTGGTCGAGGTTGACAGATTTGACCCGGGAGATGTGGACGCCCAGATTCCTGTGGATCCCTGCACAGCGGATGCAGATGAAGATTCCCAGATTCCAGGATGCCCATCTAGGACCTGACAGAAAGAAGGAGGTGGGGGAGAGAGAGAGAGAGAGAGAGAGAGAGAGAGGGAGAGAGAGAGAGAGAGAGAGAGAGAGAGAGGGAGAGAGAGAGAGAGAGGGGGGGGGGGGGAGAGAGAGAGAGAGGGGGGGGTGTAGAAAGACAGAGAGGGGAGGGTGGAGAGAGAGAAAGAAAAATTAAAAATAAGGATGAGACCTTTGTGAACTGGAGTGTATTGTACTCGTACTTCTAAGTATACCACCGATTTCAGACAGATATAAATAGACACTCGATCAAAGAGAGCAGGAAAGCTTGTGTGGAAAAATAGAACGAGGCAGTAAAATTGACAGAGAGCCAGAGCAGAGGAAACAGAGAGATGGGAAACAGAGAGATGGGAAACAGAGAGATAGAGAAACAGTTTGATTGACTACTTTTCATCTAATCATAGATTAGACAAGCTCCAGACCTCAATGATGTGCTTGTGTTCACCAAGGAGCATGTCTAATCCTGTGACAGTCATGTGGTGCTCTGACAAATATCAAGCTCCACCACAAGTGTTTAGTCTGCATGTTCTTCTGATAGAGAAAGAAGAGAGAGAACAGAGGGAAAAGGGGGAGAGGCATGCACACACACACACGCACACACACACACATTCCTTTTTCACAAAAGCCAATTACACAAATGGATTATTATTCACTTAGAAACAAGGAAATGTTTGTACATGTCAGTGTGTACGTGTGCAAGTTACTGTGTCTACTAGTGTGCTGCTTGTGTGCATGTGCAGGTGAGTGTGTATGTGTGTGTATGTGTGTGTGTGCACTACACGTTAGTGAGTGTGTGTGTCCATCTGCAGAGCTGTTCTGCATCTCTCCGGCTATTTTTCGTCTCAGATTATGCAACAGCCCTCTTCAGAGAATAACAGGAAGCTTCAAAGAGAATGCTGGAGCCTCACCCCCCCCCCTCCTCCCTCCTCCCCCCCCCCCCTCCCCCCTCCCTCCTCCTTTCCTCTCCTCTTCAATCCATCTCTCCCTCCCTCCATCAGTCTCCCTCTTTCTCTCTGGTTGGCTGAAGGGCTCTCCAAACCTCCATCCCACCCCCACCACCCTCTTAGGTAAATCAGTGCAACGTGCAGTATGCCTTCCCCTCCACTGGGTGGCAGTGCTGTCATATCCTCTCTGCCTTAATGGGCTAGATCAGGAACTGTCCTGTAGGCACATCATGGCAGTATGTCCACGAGAGCTTGTTTATTAGTGGGGTTGTTTCACCGAGGCCAAAGACCTAAACATTCAACCACACGCCAACGCAGCGTGGCTGGATTTAAACTATGGAGAGATTGAACCTGTGCAAAACAGTGTCTGTCTGTCTGTCCTGATTGGTCCAAATGTGTCACGAGTACCCCAGAACTTTTCAGATCCCACATGATCCAGATTGTTGCATATACACGTGCACACCCTGTGTCAGAGCGTTGGGGATTAATGTGGAAAGCTGGCTGGGTCCATCCTGAACGTCTGTCTGCAGCATTAGTTAGCATGCAGGGCTAATAATAGCAGAATTACTCAGCAAAGCCTATTTAGACACAATGCTGGGGACTGTGTGAGCGAGTGTGTGTGTGTGTGTGGTGGCGGGGAGGGGGTGGAGGGGGTAGCCACAGTAAACAATAGGATTGATTTGGCTCTGCATGCCAGTTTAGTCTGTTCCCTTGCCTCCCTCTCTCCCTCCTTCTTTTCTCTCTTCTCATCCTTCTGTTTCTTGACTCTGGCAACTCTTTCCCCTCTCCCTTTCTCTCTGTCCCTTTCTCTCTGTCCGTATCTCTAGCACACAGTTGTAATCCCTGTATCCCGTTCACTTCTCTTCCCTATCACACTCTTTCAGCTTTTCTCTGTCCTTCATATCTTTTCCTCCAACTTTGCATGTTGCACAACATTTCTTTTTCTCCTCATCTCAACCTCTCCCATTTTCAATCTCTGTATCTCAAATATGTGAATATGTGTGTGTTTGCAGTGCATCATGATGAAGCGTGTGTGTGGTGTGTGTGCATAGCGAACAGTGCAGGCCTAATCTGCTTGAGGGTATTAGAGTGTGCAGCTGGCTTGCGGCCTGGTTCTCTGGATGTGGAGGGGGAGTGGAGAGATGCTCAAACCCAGAGGAAGGCCCTCACGTCCAGGCACAGAGAGAGGGAAGGGGGGGGGGGGGGGTCTGGAGCTCAAAGGTGATGAATGATAGGCTTGTGAGCAATTCTGCAACCCCACAGTTAGACCAGGCCACTTTATAAGGGCTTGAGGGAAAAAATGGACAGGTCAATTATGAAGGAGTGACAGATAGCCAGATCGTGATCAGACCTACGGTGTGTATTTCAGAGCAGCTTTGAGACAAGAATCCCAACATTTACACTGAGGGTGATAAGAAAGGTTATTCTAGTTCAGTCTCAACAGCAGTGGAAACTAAGTCCTGTTTGGCAATCACTTAGCATTTCTAGCCAGTGGAGTAACACACCACTGTGTAGTATAAACTTCCTGTTTTGGATCCAAACACATTTTTTGGGTCGTACTGTCGAAGATTGCAGAGCTTTCACACTGACTGTTAGAAACGAGTGGAGAGGTTTGAGTTAGGAACAGAAAATGGGGTTAGGGAAACAGACATGCACACAGGCAAACATGCACACAGGCAAACATGCACACAGGCAAACATGCACACAGGCAAACATGCACACAGGCAAACATGCACACAGGCAAACATGCACACAGGCAAACATGCACACAGACACACAAACACCTTAATCAAGTTCTCAAATGGTGGACTGTTATTGTGTCGACCTGCCAGGACACCCAGGCAATATGATGCGAGGAAGAGGAAGAGAGGAGACGAAAATAAATAATAGATGCATTAAGTACTTCCTATTCTGCTCTCTCACTCTTTCTCCCGCTCTCTCTCTCTCTCTCTCTCTCTCTCTCTCTGTCTCTCTCTCACACACACACAAATAAACCCACGCTGCACATAACCCATACCCCAGCCCATATCCCACCAGGATCCACAGAGCCCTCCACATGCGTCAGCGGTCTAATCCCATGGGCTCAGACTTCGTGTCCTTGGAACCCCCCACCCCCTCCCGTTACCCCCCACCCCCCCATCACCACCACCAGTGACCCAGCGGAAGCAAACCCCATTACAGCAGCTATTGGTACAACATATGCCTTGCCCACCCACCCCCCCCAGACCCCCCCCCCCCCCCACAGAGCCATGGGAACCAGGGACGGTCACATTAGTGGCTTTGCAGGACTAACAGCGCCTGGGTCTGTATGTGTGTTCACAGCCATAGTCTCTCAAGTCACAGGACGCGGCGGCGATAGAACCCTCGACGCAGCCAATCACCCCCCTCCATTCAAGAGGTAGCTGTTTGTGGGAGGTGGAGGATAAGGAAGTGACATCTTCAGGTGATGTCTCCATAGCAACCCCGGGGGCCTGCGTGTATGCAAACATGAGCCCCGCTCAAGCACGAGAGACAACAAGAGAGAGACAGAGAGAGAGAGAGAGAGAGAGAGAGAGAGAGAGAGAGAGAGAGAGAGAGATGAAGAAATAGGCTAAAAAGTGGGGGAGAGGAAAGAGATGGAGACAGAGAGGGATGAAGAGAGACAGAATGAAAGAAACTGAGTGAGAGTGAAACAAATTATTCGTTTTGTTTGTTGTTTTACGTTTAGCATTTGTCTATGTGCATTCTAGTCACTTCCTCTTTAACCAGGAAGACCAGAGCTGATGCTAGAGCAACAGTAATCTGTGTCAGAGCAAACAGGATCAGACTACACCAACCTTAGCCATATGGCCCCTTACAGGTGTCTGAGAGACTGGATGTCTGAGTTTGTTTGCATGTAAGTGTATCAGTACAGTATTTGCATGTGTGTTTCCTGTTCAGTACAGTCATTGACAACCCCAGTCCAGGCTGCGTTAAACAGGTGACACCAGACTTCTCTCAGTTGTAACACCTTGTCATTTTATAGTAACAAGAAGGAGAGCGTTGGGTGCTGAGGGAATGACTTGACGTAAACGTTACCATAACGTGAGGACAGAAGAGGACAGGAAAAATGACAAAAAGAACATATTTTGGGGAATGTTTTCTGTCATCCTTCAGACAAGTGATTGAAGGCCAAAATGTTGTTCATTTTGCCTCATTTGACTTCATGTCCTCCTTTACGTAAGCTGAGATCTTGATATGTCGATGAGTGCTTTCCTGTTCACGTATTTGGAGACAGAGAAAGTGGCAGTGACACTTTAAACACAAAAGAGGCTGGAAAAGAGGTCATTCTATTCATTCTAATTCCGCCTCTTCCATAGCCCGTACAGGATGTGTGTATGCGTGTGTGTGTGTGTGTTTGTGTGGGTGGCTTGGTGGATGTGTGTCATTGCACACGTGCGCTATTTCCTCTGCTAACCCCTAATCCTATCCAGTCTAATTAGCAAGGCTCTGTAAAGTTAGCGTCACGCAACACACAGACGCATGTCAGAATGTACGTGTTCTCTGGAAACAGGCCTCCCTGTGTATTTACCATAGACTATATACAAAGGGTATACACTCACAGGAACAGTCTAAATGACTTAGAACAGAATGTCGTACGGCCCGTAGACATATACACGCACACACTCGATAAACTCAATCCCTTTGCCTGTCTCTTGCGCGTCAAGGCCTGGTCTCATTTTAGAGAGGGCAATCTGCACTAGATGTCCCATGGCACATGAAACACACTTTCTCCCGGGTTCGCATGTGTGTGTGTGTCCCACTGTTTCCATGGCTGCAATGAAGCCCAAGACTCCCAGAGCTTTGTGGCTCACAGTATGGTTGCGATCATTGCCAGGGCTGGTGGTATCTAGGTCTTGTTCACAAGCGATGCTGCTGACTATCACCAGCGAGGAGTCTGAGGAGGTCACTTGCAGAGCGAGGACGGGAGGAGCTTTAGACTGGGCTGTCTGCTAGTCCTCACAGCAAACGTATGGTGTGTGTGTGCGTGTGTTTGGGAACATTTCTGTTGTGTCTGAACATGAGCCATTCTCTGTGCTTTGGACAAATATGCCACCTCAGCACTGAAATAGAGAGCAAGAGAGAGAAAGTGAGAGCAATAGGGGAGAGATAAGAGGAGGAAGAGGTGAAAGAGAGAGACGGAGAGAGATAGAGGAGAAAGAGAGAGACAGAGAGAGACAGAGAGGAGAAAGAGAGAGACAGAGAGAGAGAACATTTATGCCAATAAAGCATTTTGACGTGAATTGAGAGAAAGAAACAGACAGAAAGAGAGAGAGAGGGGGGGGATATGACACTCAGAACAGCACCTGTCCCTATAGGATACAGATCAAGGAAAGATAAGTGAGGAGATGGAAGGATGGGACACTTAGCTCACTGACCAGAGGTCAAAACACATCTGTCTGTCTGACTTGATCTGCCTGTCTGTCTGACTGACAGCTAGTGTCTGTCTGTTTGTCTGTCAGACTTAATCTGCCTGTGTGTCTGTCTGTCTGACTGAATTGATCTGTCTGTATGTCTGACTGCTAGTGTTTGTCTGTCTGTCTTTCTGTCTCTCTACCAAGGCACAGAGGTCAACATGTGAGTCACAATGTCCGTCTCTGATTGGATGTCTCTTATACTAGCCACTGTGTGCTGTTTGTAGCCTTAACAGTGTGTGTGTGTGTGTGTGTGTGTGTGTGTGTGTGTGTACAAGCATGAACGATAGGGAACATGTCTGAATTCTGATCATGTGGGAAAGCCTTCCATGTGCATATCAGTGTGCCTGCGCAGTGTTCAAATCCCATGTGCCTGCTGTCACTAAATGCATTGGTCCACAGTTTGAGCTGGTGTGTTTGTCAGACTCAAGGACAATGTCACTATCCTGGCAGTGAGCCCAATACTAAGTACTTACTTTTGCCCTCTTACACAACCATGGTAACACAAGCCACTCCAACTCATGTTACTAAGGTTTGTAATGTCACTACAAAAATATAAATGTGTCATACAATAAAACTTATAGGCCTATGAGACACACACAACAGATTACTGCCATGTTTAGTGTTTCATTTAGCGGGTCAAGCCAGGTTAGGCTAACATGCTTTAAGAAATGCAAGCTGTTCAAATACAATAAAAATACACACTTGCAATTATTTGTCTCGAACTGTTGTTCAATTACAGATTGACATCTAAACAAACATAGACAGACACGCACGCACGCGTGCGCACGCTCTCTTGCTCGCGCACACAAACGCACACACTCTTATTTCCCAGATAAGGCTCAAGCTAGAACAGTTTGTACGGGACAAGTGAATGTCAATGCAGGTGTATTTTGCGTCTTAACTTGTGATTTGACCTCTTTATCGGCAGGTTCCGTTAGATAACGCTAGCACAGCGCGCACACTCTTTGAGTTGCTGGAGGCAATTAATACGGGAAACGTTAGTTGACTCATTTGGTCTTGTCCACCCCCTTAGGTTTGACCATGCTACTACGATGACTAGATTTGCCGTATGAGTAGGTATGTCCCTATCAAGATTGAACACTTACCTTTCGCTTCACAATCTGCGCAGAATTTATTCTCCTCTAATGATAGTAGCGATGTGAGAACAGCCTGATACCTGTCAATGTCTTTCACAGATTTTCCCGTCATCATCGCCCCCTTTATCTCTCACACCTCTTTGGTCCAGCCGTCGTCCTGTTTTGTACAATGGGTATTTCAATCGGTCCGTTAGGAAAATACAAACGAGACCTAAAGAAACGTAGAACTAGCGATAGTGGTTTTCTTCCTCTTCCTTGCTTCTAGGGAAATTGCCCTCGGGAAGGCTATCAGCGAAGCAGCAATCATACAGCCATTAACTTTAGTAATGATCTTGTGTGTCAATAAGCTTGTTCTAAAACACATAGGCCTATGTTAAAGAGTAAAATAAAAGAAGATCACAGCACGAGTTTCTTGCGCATCTGTATCACGTCCTCTTGTCTCCGACAGTTTCCACCTCCCGTTCTCTTTCACTCACAGGCAAAGGCACACACACGCGCACACACACGCGCGCACACACGCACACACGCACGCGCGCGGGTAATTGCATTACGACTGGTAGCTTACATTTACATAGAAGCTAGCCATACCGGTAATAGTTACCCTATATTTCCGTTTATTTGTAATTCATAGGTGTAATTCTCATAGTTTATCGTAATATTCCGCCACCATGTGGTACAATTGGAAAAGGAGTAGGCCCATTGAAGTAAAAACAGATGAACCTCCATTCTACTCCAGTTCCAAAGGTGGCGCTACTGCACACATCATGGCTTCCTTTTCTAAAGGAGGAAGAAGAATCGGCACCTATCGACAGAACCAGCGATCACGGGAACGTCGTAGAAGAGAGCATTAAAAAATAAAGAGCTATCAAGTCACCTATATAAACCTGTAACATTATACACGATGTCAAGGCAATCCAACCGTTCGTCAGACAGCAAAAAGATGGTAAGGAGCCGCATTCCGCGACGGCTTGTTGGGAAACTAAATGTTAATCTAGCTAGCGATTAAGTGCTATAGCTAGCTACAGTAGCAAACATTGCTGGCTAATTTAGCTACAGTCTATCCTGGCATCTCATTCTCGGTTATTTAGCCTGTTTTATATTCCCTAATAATTGCCTGCCTACGGTTCTGGTTTTGCCAACTTTGGTAGCTTTATATTTTTCTGCTGACACTTGATATCCACAGGAAGTTAGCTTGCCTGTTATCAGCTTGCTATGCTAGTCGGGTGACAGGTATGCTTCACAGGGACAGTGAGTGCCACGGATGACAAACATAGAGGAACATAGATTTCCTTCATTACCAGAATGGGTTAATTTCGTAGTTCCCTGAATGAACTTACACTACAGCTATTACAGACCACAGGTCTATAATAGCTGTCACAAGCATTATGCTGTTTTGGCAGTAAAGAGTAGTACCAGTTTGACTCCGCCAGGCGGCGCTCGATAGCTAACTAGCAATGTACTTGTTATGCCCAGTACTTTCTCCCATAGACTCACATTCATAGTAGGCTACAGCAGACAAACCGTGAATACGAAACAGTTTTCTCTTCCTAATTCTGTAATGTGTGAGCTCTTATTTCTAATCCGTCATTACTCTGGCAAGGCAAGTAATACTGTCCCATATCCTAAGCATTGCTAACCTCTCTCTCTCTCTCTCTCTCTCTCTCTCTCTCTCTCTCTCTCTCTCTCATTATCTCTTTAATATAGAATTCGGAGCTGTTTACTCTGACCTATGGGGCCCTGGTCACCCAGCTGTGTAAGGACTACGAGAACGATGAGGAAGTCAATAAACAACTCGACAAGATGTAAGCACCATCCCTGGGTGTGTGGGTTTATGACCAACGGGGTGTAGTTTTTTCCCTCGACAACCAAACCCGTGTGTGTGTACTACTTATGCATGTGAAGTGAGCAGTTTATCCTGAGCATGTGAAATGTACCACTACCCTTGCATGCACTTTATTCTAGTTTGTCCAGAACTTGCCAAACAACCGGAGCAGAGGGCCATATATATATGAACCTCTATGATGTGCTGTGTACCAACACTCTACCACCACACTGGCACATTCTCCCTCTCCCCTTTTGTGTGACCTCAGACACTCACTCACACACCCACACACACCCCACACACACACACACAGCCAGCCAGCCGGTGATGTAACCAGGTCATAACCATCTTTCACACACCCATATGAGGTGTCCTCTTCTCTGTTTAATGTACTAGACTAGACAGGTTCAGGAGCTGACTCCACACTGGTGTCTCTTCAGGACAAAGACGTGGCCTGGGGCGGTGGTGTGGACAGGCTCCGCACTCGAGCTTAGCTCACGACCGCAAGGCCATTATCTTTTCTGTGAGACAGAAAGCCAGTTTTTTTCCCCAGGGGGAGGGGGAGGAGAGAATGACTGTGCCGTGTACGGTGAGCCTGGTTTGATAGAGTATTATCCCTCCATGGTCTGGAGAGCCCACTCTCCTGAGCCCTCTTCCCCCTCTAAGCTAAGCCATGCTGGGTGAGCCAGGACCAGGCATGGCCATAGAAGGTAGCCTTGCTGTTCCCTCTGAGTCGGCCCTCTGGTCGGTGCAGGTTAGCATGTAGCAGATCAGCATGGGTGATAGTTCTGGATGGTGGTGTGGCTGTGTATCCTTCCCTGTTGGTCTTACTCTGTTCCAGTAAACGGTTGTCGCAGTAAGGGTCACTCGATGTAATTTAGAGGGTATGAATGGGCATGGTGACTCTTAATGTCTCTCTCTCTCTCTCCCCCCCCCTCCCTCAGGGGTTACAACATCGGCGTGCGTCTCATCGAGGACTTCCTGGCGCGCTCCAGCGTCGGCCGGTGTCAGGATTTCCGAGAAACCGCAGATGTCATCGCCAAGGTAACGGGGAGACGTTTTGCGAGGGCCGGTGCGAGCGTGACCATGGAAACCTCCCAGAGCGCGGCGAGGAGGATGGAGGGAGTCAAGGGGCGGGGCGGGGGTAAAGAGAGAGAGTGAGAGAGATAGATCTCAGACACATGAGAGAGGGAGAGTAAGGAGAGAGTAAACGAGCTCCCGGAGGGAGGAGGGGGAGGAGGAGGAGGAGGAGGGAGGAGGGAGGAGGAGGAGGAGGAGGGAGGAGGAGGAGGAGGGAGGAGGAGGAGGAGGAGGAGGAGGAGGGAGGAGGAGGGAGGAGGAGGAGGAGGGAGGAGGGAGGAGGAGGGGGGAGGAGGAGGAGGAGGAGGAGGAGGAGGAGGAGGGAGAAGGAGGGAGGAGGGACGAGGAGGAGGAGGAGGAGGGAGGAGGAGGAGGGAGGAGGAGGAGGGAGGAGGGAGGAAGATAGAGTAGCAGGAAGACAGAGTAGCAGGAATGTGAACTCCAGAGTACAGGGTTCCACATAGTTTCTGAGCTTTCAGCGCTCCTGGATACTGCTTTTCATTTGTCTCGGGTCCAACAGGTACTGAAACATCCCAGCTATGCCAACACAAAGCCAAGTGTGTGTGTGTGTGTGTGTGGTGAGCTGGCTTTGTGGAGAACAGGTTGTTGTGTTAGACTCCTGATATCCAGGTCACCTGGTCACACCCCTGCAGCTAGCTTCTATGCCGATCTCTCAATACCTACCACCATTCCCCCCCCCCCCCCTAATCCTATGGTGTTCTACCCTGCCCCGTGGCTGTGCCAGGTGGCGTTTAAGATGTACCTGGGCATCACCCCCAGCGTGACCAACTGGAGCCCTGCTGGGGACGAGTTCTCCCTGGTCCTGGAGAGTAACCCCCTGGTGGACCTGGTGGAGCTGCCAGACAACCACAGCTCCCTCGTCTACTCCAACCTGCTCTGCGGAGTCCTGAGGGGGGCCCTGGAGATGGTGCGTGCGCTCGTGTGTGTTGAGGAAAATGGGAAAGGGGTGTGTTTGCCAGAAGAGAATCTAAAAGGTGTGTGTTTGAGGAGGATGTGAGGTGTGTGTGTGTTTGAGGAGGATGTGAGGTGTGTGTGTGTGTGTGTTTGAGGAGGATGTGAGGTGTGTGTGTGTGTGTGTGTGTTTGAGGAGGATGTGAGGTGTGTGTGTTTGAGGAGGATGTGAGGTGTGTGTGTGTGTGTGTTTGAGGAGGATGTGAGGTGTGTGTGTGTGTTTGAGGAGGATGTGAGGTGTGTGTGTGTTTGAGGAGCATGTGAGGTGTGTGTGTTTGAGGAGCGTGTGTGTGTGTTGGAGGAGCATGTGAGGTGTGTGTGTGTATAACGCTCCCTCCCGGTTCTCCAGGTCCAGATGGCGGTGGACGTGAAGTTCGCCCAGGACACCCTCCGAGGAGACAACGTGACGGAGATCCGTATGAAGTTCATCAAGAGGATCGAGGAGAACATCCCTGCTGGAGACGAGTGAGGGGGCCCACACCCTCCACCTCCCCCCCCTCCCCCTCTCTTGGTTCGGGGGGGGAGGAGGAGGAGGAGGAAAGGAGGGCAGACCAAACGCTCTCTAAGAGACTGAAAGAGACCGAGGTAGAAGGACCAGGGGTGGGTCTCGATAGTTTACACTGACGGCCTTTTCTGATCTCCTTGCCCCCTTTCCTACCCCGGCCAGAGGACTTAGAAGTTGAGGTAACACGGTGAATCAACCTGTCTCGATACCTTCTTTATGATTTAACTGAAGGGAAGGAGGCCTGGAGAGGAACTCACTGTGGACTGTTGAGACCCAGACACCCCTGAAGAGCTGAGAGTCTCTGAACCAAGACCCAGCGAGCCGTCCTGATGGGCCAGGTTAGGATGAGAGGGAATTTGGGGGGGACTGTCCACTCACCACTGGGTTTGTTAATCCTCTAGGATTTCAGCTGGTGTTGCTTCAAACAGCGGCATGGTTTTGGGTCTTCCTTCCTCACTTCCTCTCCTTGAGTTCATCTCAGATGTGATTGGATAGCTGTAACGAGGTGGGAGTGAGGATGGAGGCATTTTGATTGGTTTTCTCCCAAGTTTTGAATTTCCTCCGACCACTAGTCCCTCACCACACACACACACACACCCACACACGCACTAGAGGCTCTTGTACAGTTCCAGTCGTGTGCAGATGGGGGTTTAGGAGGGGGAAAGGAAGACCATGGCCCCCTTGCAATCTTACGGTTGTCTTGGTTGTCTTAAATTGTTTCTTTTTTTTGTTTATACATTTTAAAATAAATCTAAATCTTTGTTTATGTCACGTAAAATATAGCTACCTGTGTGGCAATGTGAATTTATCTTAAGTATGTCATTGAATAAATCGATGACTCATTTAATCTTTGTGGTCAGCACTGATTGGAGGAATGTCCCACTCAGAACAAGGAAACTTGATATTGAAGCGTGCGTGTGCGTGCGTGTGCGCGTGCATGAGACCTATGCGTCTCATTAACTGGTTCCAGATCTCCTCACATGGATGTAATGAAGTGTCACCTTTTCCCCCCCCCCCTTGCTTGGACACACACACCTAACCTCATAGAAAGCTCTACAGCAGGTAGAAGTCAGTGCAGTGTAGGAGTGGAATTCCTCTAGGACCTTTACAGTCAGGCAATGATTTCAGAGACCTAATACCTCTCAGATGTGTGTGTGTGTGTGTGTGTGTGTGAGAGAGAGAGCCTGTGTACAGGTGTGTCGGACAGGCATGTTTTAGGAACAGACACTTTAACAGGCAGTGTGTGTGAAAGAGAGAGAAACATGTCATTAAGGAGCCCTGTTGGTCTGCTCTGGCCGTAACACCTGTGAATGGCCTGACGTCACGGGAACAACTGCTCGTTTAGAAACGCCGCTCACCTCGTTAATCACAACACGCACAGAGCCGAGCATTCACTCGAACGGTCAAGAGCGCCACAAAACTAGATACCGTTTTATCATTTCCCAATCCGAGTGCATTTCAGACAGCTGAGAACTACTGGTTCAATATTTCCTTTCTTTCCCACAACGCTCCCATGAATGTTTTTTTATGAAGTATGGTTAATGTATTAGCAATATACTTCTACCATGCTTTTATTTTTACGGCGCGCATGCAACTTAGCTTGTGTGTCACACCACAGAGGCCGTCCATTCTTGTCCTTCAGTTTTCCCAGACTGCGGGGTCTGGTTTCATCTGGAGAAATCCACTGCCATCGAGCCTTCCGAGCCTTTGAATCATCTTCATATCGGCTTTGAACAAATCAACTTTTACCTGACTTTTATAACTCTGGGTATAAGTCGCAGTTCCAAAGGTAGCCACCAGAGGCTGCTGTAACCGTTGAGGAAGTCCACATTGAGAATATTCTCGCACCCGTGTAGGCCTTAATTCAGGTGTCAAAGTGGACCAGTGTGTGCTGTCTTACCTCGCTTGTTTTTTAATGGATGATTTGTAGTTTATGGCATGTTACGGTAACACAATGGACTGACCTCCTAGACTACTCTGATCACGTCATAGTTTTCAGTGAAGAGTAGGTGCTTAATAAACGTTTATTTTTTGTATGAAAGGTAAACTTCAACCTTAGGCTCAGCCCTAAGGCTCTGGTTAGGTGATTTTCATCCGCCTGTTTTCCTTACAGCTAAAGTCTGGACACCCAGACGGTTCGGAGGATATATAGCGGTAAGTGGAGGCGCTGTGTGGGCTGTCAGCATGAAATAAGTCCCTTACGCTCCCCTCCGCATTACAGTCGCATTTTGTAAAGGTCAGTATTGTGTAAGGACAGCAGGGAAGGAAATGGCTATGTGCAGACGGTCAATGTAAATCATTTGGCAGAATTAGACGCTTGTATCAGGGGGCGATGTACAGATGGGATTGTGTAGGCTACTGTTAAAACGTGTATCACTCTTCCATATGCTCCCAGGAATTTTGCTAGCTCGTACACACACGAACGTACAACGAAGCGAAACCGCGGGGTGGTTAAATAAATGTGCCGTTATGACTCTAAAGTGCGTCTCTGTGACAAGCATCTGTCAAACTAAATTAAGGATATATCCCTGTCTTCCATAAAAAAGATGCAATTCTGTTTGAGTGTTTTTATGCGTATGTCAGGGTTCCATAAATGGGTCATTTCGAGGACAGGATGGCCAAAACGCAGTCATTATGTAGTTATCTTCATTCTTCCTTGGCCTGCTCTTGGGGAGATTACGTCTATTGTGGGAATGTTTTGTTTTTTGGTATCAGGTAAAAAATAAATAAAAAAAATGACACGTAGGCCTACGTCATTCTGAGACAGTTAAGTGTTTCCATGAGCGACTCAGAGAAGATATTTTTGTCTCGTCTCCCTGTTTCTTTAACGGCAAACAGAAACTTTCTCATGTAGCCTACCGAACATGCCTCATTCATCTACTCCACACACAATTTGTTTCGTGTCACGTGACACTTCATCTTTTGTCAGGCTCCCTATATTTTTCACAAAACTTTATTAAGGCAGTCCGGGCAAACAAGTAGCAAATGGTGCAGACCTGAGACAATGTGAGCCAATCTGCTAAAAGCCGCAAAACGCTTCAATGTGGCCTTCATGAGAAACAAATGGAGAATGGCATGCTTCGGTAATACAGCCTAGAGCTGGACCTCTTCGACTGTCAATCCTCCACCCCCCCCCCCCCATCCTTCTCTATTTACTACCAACTTCATGTGTCTCAGTTTTCCAGACAAGTTTGGTCGGTAGTAAAGCCCTTTCGTGCTTTGCCAACGCGAGGAGAAGGGTTAAAGAAAAGACACAAAGAGGAAGTTTGAGAGACGGAGTGAAAGAAAGAGAGAGAGAGAGAGACCCTTGCGTAGGCCCGTATGTGCACATCAGAACACTGGTCTGGACACGCTCTGATAAAAACATCCTGCCGGGAATTCCTCATCTACCAGGTGAGCCGTAGGACCGCGATCCAGGTCCCAGATCTTTGCCGGCGTTTTCCGGTGCGTCACCGTGCGTGTCTTGCTTCTGGCCGGCAGAAGGGTAGGAGATGACAGGCGGATGGACAGCAAGCCCCTCGGGATTCTGGGAAGGAGAGGATGAACCGCAAACACCTCGTTTCCAGTAAAGACGACCGGGGGAGGGGGGGGGGGGGGGGGGGGGTTTGATGTACTGGAGACGAGCCTGGAAGGAGACGAGCCTGGAAGGAGACGAGCCTGGAAGGAGACGAGCCTGGAAGGAGACGAGCCGACCAGGCTGATGTCATCAGCGAGCGAGAGCGGTGGTCTGGGACGCTGACTGTGACAGGAGTGTTCTCCCGCGGCTACGCAGAGGCAGCACGGGCAGGGAGAGGCAGCACGGGCAGGGAGAGGCTGCTACGCGGAGGCAGCACGGGCAGGGAGAGGCAGCACGGGCAGGGAGAGGCAGCACGGGCAGGGAGAGGCTGCTACGCGGAGGCAGCACGGGCAGGGAGAGGCTGCTACACGGAGGCAGCACGGGCAGGGAGAGGCTGCACACTTCATCAGATCAAGTCCTGTAATGAGGTCATAGAGAGGTGAATGTGGCTCAAGAGGAGAGCCCAGAGTCAAGTATGCAACTTTTTAAAGTGTATCAGGATGCATATGTTTCTGCTTATGCCGTGTGTGTGCGTGTGTGTGTATCGTATAAGCAGGGAGATGTTGCCGATCTATTTGCATTCTTGGCAAGTGCACATAGAAATGAAGGTATTGGATCAAGTACTGTTGCTAGTTTTTGTGTGTATTTCCGATTTTATATCATGTCCCAGTTTGTGCACTTCACAGTTAATAAGACTGAGGCCTGTACTCTGTCTGGGATCTCATATTGTGTTCTTTTCGTTTGGTATTCAGGTTCTGTAAGAGCGGATATCTGGTGTGCCCACCTGCTAGTCATTTTGAGAGATGAATCACCTGCTGCTTCCTGTGAAGACGCACGCCACATCCTCTGGTCCCCGTGTCACATCCTCTGGTCCCCGTGTCACATCCTCCGGTCCCTGTGTCACATCCTCTGGTCCCCGTGTCACATCCTCTGGTCCCCGTGTCACATCCTCCGGTCCCTGTGTGACATCCTCTGGTCCCCGTGTCACATCCTCTGGTCCCCGTGTCACATCCTCCGGTCCCCGTGTCACATCCTCCGGTCCCCGTGTCACATCCTCTGGTCCCCGTGTCACATCCTCTGGTCCCCGTGTCACATCCTCTGGTCCCCGTGTCACATCCTCTGGTCCCCGTGTCACATCCTCTGGTCCCCGTGTCACATCCTCTGGTCCCCGTGTCACATCCTCCGGTCCCCGTGTCACATCCTCTGGTCCCCGTGTCACATCCTCTGGTCCCCGTGTCACATCCTCTGGTCCCCATGCTGCGCTCATAGGTAGGTTGAGTACATATGGGATAAAAGCAGGAAAGAAGCTAATCCTTTTGATGAGATCTGTGTTTTGTCTCAGCATATATGACACTTTAATGGTTTAACAAGGAAATGAATTGGAGAAAAAAAAAAAAAACTGTAATATCTTATTGTGCCTGGATATTTCTGTTTTTCAGTTTGAATCAGTGCAATATCCGGCGGCACGACTTTCAAAGGGTATCTCCTGAGTGCACAGGCCCTGTAATTACAGACGGGAGATGCTTAATGTTCTGGTTGTTTCAGAGAGGGCCAGCGCTGTCTGTACCTGGGGTGAGCTGAAGAGAGGGTCCGGACAACCTCCCCCGGTTAGGGCTGAGCTCTGCAGAGGCCCGGACGGCTGCTTGCTTGTTTTGATATTCCCTTCTTCCCTTTCTTCCCAGCTTGCTGGAAGCGAGCTGCTAAGCTGCTGTCCCTCTGGTTCCAATTTCCCCCTGATCCCTCACTCTTCCTCCCTCGATAGGGTCCTGTGAAGAGGGCTCTCTGGAAGGTCTTTGGACGATGCAGGTTTCATCCATTCCATACCCTCTTTATCTCACCGTCTCCCTCTGTTTTTTTTTTGGTCCTTATTTTCTCTCTCGTCTTTTTTGTTTCTCCAGGAGGGGAGAGAGGAGGGGTTTACCTTATCTCGCTCTCTCTTTTCTGTCCTCGCCTCTCTCTGTCTCCTGACCCCTCTGTGCAGCGCTAGGTGGAGTTTATGTAACTCGAGCAGAACGTTCCAACTTGGAACAGATCACACCAAGATTGAAGGAAGGAAAGGAAAAAAAAGAAAGTGTCATGTTTAATTTGACACCAGTTGGCCCTGTAGGCTAGCTCTCCTTCGCCCAAGACTTTAGCATTCCACAGCCTCTCCTCCCAACGCCCATATGTAAGCATACATTTATATCAATCTCCTTCGCCATAACGAATATGGTAATTTCTATTGAAAAGCAGGAATGTGAGAGTCCTGGTTTGCCCTGGACTCAATTCTAACCAGACTACCCTTCCAGAACACAGGGCTGCCTCGAGGCTGCACACCAGCTGGTATGGACGAGATATGACCAGACTGCCCTGCCAAGGCTGGACCGTGTGTGTGTGTGACCGTGTGTGTGTGTGTGTGTGTGACTGTGTGTGTGACCATGTGTGTGTGACCGTGTGTGTGTGTGTGTGTGACCGTGTGTGTGACTGTGTGTGTGTGTGTGACTGTGTGTGTGTGACCGTGTGTGTGTGTGTGACCGTGTGTGTGACTGTATGTGTGTTTGAGAACAGGAAGACACTCACGCGTACACAAGGTGTCACGCTCTCCCCTGCTGTCAAACGTCACGGCCATTGTCAATCGTCCAAACCGAGGTGAGTTCCCCTTCACCAAGCTTAAATACAACCTTTCTTATTTCCAGCCAGAACCTCGCCCACTGTCTTGTATGACTGATGAGACAGTTAGAAATGTAGACCAGCACAGAGACGGCAGTGACAAGTGAGGATGACTTTCCACACAAAGAACCCCAAGCTGTCAGTCTGAGACTGAGAACTGTTGGTAGCATGAGGGATCAGGAGAGACCTTAATGTGGTGAGACGTGTGTGTGTGTGTGTGAAGGGACATACCTAAAGTACTCTCTCTCCCCCTCCTTCTCTGTCTCTCTGTTTCTCTCCCCTTGTCTGCGACTTTTACTAGTTCCTTTCCACGATGAAATGAACTTAAATCCCACATGGTTTCCTTCCATAATTGTCTCCATTGAAAGGCACGAGCTAAATCATTTCGATGACAGAATGTCACTGACATGAAACGCTTGCCGACTCATTTTCCTGTCATTCGGTTCAAGAGTTAAGATCCTGTAAAAAAAAAAAGCCCCAATATGCATCCTCTCTGTTGCACATGTCCGTGTCACAGATGTACAAGTTCTCTCTCAGGCGCTACCACGTCTCTATCAGAGATAACGTGGGCGTTTCAGAGAGCCTCTAATCCAGAGCAACGTGCAGGGGAATTGAACCTGAAACCTCTTGATCTGCAGGACAAATGCAGATCAGATTCAGCCATTTCATCAACTGTACATACATGCAGCAGCCAGATGCAAGGTGAGGGTTAAAGTTATAAAAACACTAAGATTAACTACCTTACGATATCCACACGTCCTACATGTCAACACCGTACTAACTGGAGAGGGAAGTGGATATGCCTCCATTCAGAAGGGGACGAGTGTGTGTGTGTGTGTGTGTGTGTGTGTGTGTGTGTGTGTGTGTGTGTGTGTGTGTGTGTGTGTGTGTGTGGTGTGTGTGTGTGTGTGTGTGTGTGTGTGTGTCAGTAAGACCCTTGAGGGTCCCCACATGGGCATGTCTGTATGTTCAAGCAGGAAGTCTTTTTGACAAATGTACTTACTCATACGTGTGTGTTTGCATGTGAAAAAGCACATGTGTGTATGACAGACCTTGAAACAGCTCATTTGCCTCTAGGGCTTCCTTTACTCCTTGTCATTCCTGTCATCTTGAAAGTTTCATTATGAATTCCCTCACATTTTATGGCTCAGTGTAGACCGTTCAAGTTATGCGTGTGTATCCGTGTGTGTGTGTGGGTGCACATGTTAAGTGAGTTGCTTTGGCATTGATCAATGTGTAGAGGTATCCAATTCGTGAGTGTGTGCACATGTATGTGTGTGAGCATTTCATGCATGTGCCTTCTCTCCCAGGCAACTGAAGAGGTGCAGAAAGCACCTCTCTCTCCACGGGCCTCACACGACCTGGGCTCCTCCACCAGGAACCAGCCGGAACACGGAGCTCCAAATCGGACCCAGACATAACACAGGTTCTGGAGTCACGAGGGGGAAAGAATGAAAGAGAGAGAGAGAGGGTGAGAGAGAGAGAGGGTGAGAGAGAGAGAGAGAGAGCATAGTGAAGTATATTAATGATTGTTAACCTGTGGGGAGGATTCTTGGCCTCTTGTCTGGGCTCCCTCGTGCAGAGGAGTGGAAGTGTGCTTGGCGACGTCTGCCTCTCCCGACTGTCGTTGCTCACACACACACACACACACATAGACGCACACACACACACACATAGACACACAAACACACAGTTGCTTTGTTAGTCAGAGAAGTGGACAGTCATATGGTTCCAGTAAGCCACGCTGATTTGACTCTGTATGGCATGTTATACCTCCATCTATCTCTCTCTCTTTCTCTCTATCTTTTGGCAAACCAAGCCGTGCCTGCCTCCAGACACGCCAAGGAAGGGTCTCTCCTCAAGTGTGTGCCACTGAAAAACCAAGCCACCTGGACACAAACACCAATAACGTTGAATGGATAAAAACTGTGTCCAGAACTCTTCCAAGGTTCCAACTGGGTTGAGGGGAGTTTCTACGGCGACAATCTGATTAACATAACAGAATGTAAAAATACAATTTATTCTTAAGGTAGAGACGTTTTCTGGAGCTCCCGGTGACCACTGGACAATGTCTACTGTAGCGTGGCCCACTGTAAACAGGAACCAGGAGGGGCAGAGGTCACACCTTTCACCAGACCGCGGCCCCCTGACACCTGAGGCCAGAGTTGCTTACCCTCCCCTGGGTCACACCTCCACCCTGACCCCTGGCTCTGGCAGGGTGGACCCCCAGGAGGAGGCTCAAAGAGCGGACTGTTCTGGTACAGAGGTCCCCATTCACAGCCAGGGCTGGGACACCATGGCCTGGTTCTGCTTTACTGCATCAGGTACTTGCCCTGTCACAACTCACGCCTGTAACAAATGGGTGAACTACTATGCCCAGACACACGCCTGAAAACACACACACTCGCACACACTCACACACACTCACACACACAGGCACTCACACACACAGGCACTCACACACACTTTCTCTCCCCCTCGCGTCTTTGACACGTGAGGCAAGGTAGCTGTCGACTCTGGCCCCAGCCCCGGGGCATGCTGGGTAGTGATGACATCACGACCAGGTCTTGCCCAGGTGATGGAGTGCATCGTCACGGAGTGTTTGGTTTTCCAGCGCTAACCGTATTAGCAATAACACAAGCTCTGGGAAAACATGTCAATCGACCGCTAACTGAGAGTGGCGTGTACCAGAGAGAGAGAGAGAGAAAGAGAGAGAGAGAGAGAGAGAGAGAGAGGGAGAGAGCGAGAGAGAGAAAGAGAAAGGCCTGGAATAATAACTGGCTGACATGTTCGCAACATGCAGAGAGTTCCAGGCAGAACATAAGTGGGTGATTATAACAAGCCCCTGTCAATCAAAGTCCCGGCGCCCTCTACACTCCACCAACATCGTCCCTCTTGCCCCCCCCCCCCCCCCACACACACACACACACACTATCGGCACACCTCTGTCACCCCTGACCTCACACACCCAGAAAGGAACACAGGAGCCCTTCAAACACACATGCCCCCACCCCCCACCCCCACCCCACCCTGACAGTCATTTAGAGTCTTTTACACACGTGCACATGAGTGAACGCATATACACGCACGATGAACACACACATGCACACACGCACGCATGCACACGCATGGACACACGCATGCACACACGTATACACACACGCATGCACACACACATACACACACGCATACACACACGCATGCACACACGCATGCACACACGGGGATCGAGCAGCTTCTAAGCCTGGGGAAGACCGACAGGCCGCGTGGAGGAGGAGGGTGAGGGCGTGGTTTAACAGCTGGGTAACACAAGTCAGGGATGAACCCTGCTTTAGCCTTCATTAGCTTGTTACTGCCCAATAAGATTAGACCCCTCAGGGAGAGAGAGAGAGGGAGAGAGAAAGAGAGAGAGACATGAGAAATGACTCCTTACACACTGCAGCAATACAAAGTGAAAAATTGCTCTGAGACTTGGATCATTGAATTTAAAATTGCTACAGTTTTACATATGTGTGTGTGTGTTTGCCGTGTGTGTGTGTGTTTGCTGTGTGTGTGTGTGTTTGCTGTGTGTGTGTGTGTTTGCTGTGTGTGTGTGTGTTTCCTACAACAGTGAGCTCTCCAGATGTGACACACACATCACACCTCCTCAGCAGTCCCCTGTACCAGCACTGTTCACGTCGCCCTGGAGACGAAAGTCCCACCTCGGGCCCTTTCAAGGACTGATGATGTCACATCCTGCCAGGTCAGCTTTCCTGTATTCCACAGTGGCATGTCATGTTGCACAGGTCATAGTCACAAAGAGCACTTCTCATATTATTCAATGTACAAAGCAGACAAGGGAAGAAAAGTAATTTACAAAAAATAATTCAAATCTAAAGATGCAAGCCAAATACATATTCCCCTCTGTGACATTGCTTGTGAAAAGTTCTAAACAGAGACATTTTGTATCGATATGATATGGGTAGTCCCTGAGGAACGGTTTTGGGATCTGTAATCCATGATCCAGTCCCAGGAAACAAGCATGTACTGACTTTGGACCAGTGTCTGGTGGCGAACTGTGTCCATGTCCAGCCCCCTTTAAAGGTTAGAGGCCTTGGCTCACCATGTCTGGGACGCCATGCCACCATAATTGTCTTCAGACTGCAGCAGAGTAATTATCAGGTCAGTGGTCCGGGAAAATTGGCTTCTATTATCCTGGTCTGGATGACTGAGTGCAGACAAAGCCCCATCCTCCAGAGGAGGGGAACCCTCGGCTCTGCTTCTCCCCAGTGGAGGGTGAGCCGCTCGGGGGAGGAGGCCTGGAGAGGCCGGCCCCCTGGTGGTGGAGTCTGAGCCCTAATTACAGAGGAACCTTAGGAAAACCCTGGATGCATTTACTCATATCAGGACTAACTTTGGCAGGACTCATCCCTAAACTCTTGATCTCTCTCTCTCTCTCTCTCTCTCTCTCTCTCTCTGTCTCTCTCTGTGTGTGTCTCTCTCTCTCTCTGTGTGTCTCTCTCTCTCTCCAGCCTCTTCTTCTTTCCTCTTCTCTTATGCTACGTCTACAAACTGTTTCTAATTCACTCTTTCTTCCCCCATCTATCTCTCCCTGAATCCTTATCTTCCCTCTCCTTCTCTCCTCTCTTTCTCTCACCTCTTCCTTTAGGAGGGAGCCCAACCCAAGCCATTTTCCACCTATAAACCTCTCGCTTCTATTTCCTAGACTATTATGCTTGCATATTTCAATCTGCATGAAGCGAGGGAGGGAGTGCAGGAGGAAAGTATGGAGGGAGGGAGGGAGGAGGGAGGAGGGAGGGGAGGAGGAAAGGATGGATGGAGGGAGGGGAGGGGAGGATGGAGGGGAGGAGGAAAGGATGGAGGGAGGGGAGGAGGAAAGGATGGAGGGGAGGGAAGGAAGGAGAGCAAAGAGGAGGGAGGGGAGGAGGAAAGGAATGGAGGGAGGGAGGGGGAAGGAGAAAACGTGATGGAGGGAGGGGATGGAGGAAAGCGATGGAGGGGGGGGGAGGGAGGCGGGAGGAGGGAAAGGATGGAGCGGGAGGGAGGGAGGGCAGGAGGAAAGGATGGAGGGAGGGAGGGGGGTAAGAATGAAAGACACACAAGGAGGTCAGCTAGACCCATTTCTTTCTTTCACACCATGTGTTACTGTAAGATATTAATTTCCTCCGCCCCAACTGTTTTTCTTTTCCATCTTCTGTCAGTGGACTGGGTGAATTATTCCAGGTCACACGGAGCCCACAGTCTCCTGCCTCCATCTTGGCTCCAGCCGTGTCTACGGGATTCCCAAACTTGAAGGGTACTGAATGCAACTGACTAAGCACACCTAATGGGAGCCGGCTAATGGCGACTGTCACTTCCGCAAAGGGGATTGAAGCTGTAGCACTCGATCTGACAGCTCGAATTCCTGTTGGTGTTTCACAAGGTTGTCACAGTGCTTTTCATCAGATGAATCCAGTCGATTCTTGCCTTTTGTGTATGAAACTACCAAACCTCAGAAATAGAGATGTGTTTATTGTACAGCTTTAGGTTTGGCTCTCAGTTTACGAGTCCGTTTTTGTGGTGTGTGAATTGAAACTGGGATCCTGTGAAAAAACTGTTTTGGATGGATGTCCAGACGAACAGAGGCCCAATCCAAATAACATTCTGTTATAAGTTCACAAATCTGATTGATCGATTTATATCATTTTCAACGAATCAAGCACCGGGGGCACAATAAAATTCAGATCTTTGCCCTCCCTCCCTCCCCCCCCCCTCCCCCCCCCCCCTCCCTCCCTCCCTCCCCCCCTCCCCTCCCTCCCTCCCTACCCCCCCTCCCCCCCCCTCCCTCCCTCCCTCCCTCCCCCCCCCCCCCCCCCCCTCCCTCCCTCCCTCCCCCCCTCCCTCCCTCCCTCCCCCCCTCCCTCCCTCCCTCCCTCCCTGTTCTAGGCTGCAAGGCCCCAACAGATTGTTTAACAGCTCAGGATGCCTCAGAGTCAAGACGTTCTCTTCATAAAAACACCAATGCGGTCGCGGATAAAAATGCAAAGCATTCTGGGACGCCTCTTCTGACCGTAACTCATTCCATCTGTGTCAGCGGAGGATGCTGGGAAACGCCAGGCTGGATGCTGAGCGCTCCTGTTGACATGTTGTCCATTTCCCGTTTGGGACGTTTTAACCGCCGAGCCACAAAGCCCGCCACATGTCAGGTCTGAGTCATTGTGCCGTGTTTATGGCCTCATAATGTGTTTCGATGGACTTTGAAGGTCTCTCCCTGACAGTATTTTTACCACCTGGTATTTCTCTGGTCAGCCATTTTGTGCGATAAAGAGGAAGTGAGCTGTAAAAGTGTCTGTCTTACTTCCTGTGTTTGTCGTCAGTGATTTAGTGGACGGACAGGCCGAAGGTGTATGTAGTCGGGGACACACACACACACAGACAGAATCTGATCTGGGATCTGGGTCACCGCACAAAGGAAACATGGCTCCGTGTCTCCCTTCCTAAAGGTTTTATGGTCCAGGCCCTTTGTGTGATGATGGGACTCAGGTTAGGAAGGGGTCCCTAACCCTAGCTGACCCTCTCCAGGCAGGAGCTGTCCAAACACAGGACATTGTTCTCAGCCTGAGGAGGGAGGCTTGGTCAAACAGACCACAGAAGGCTATTGGTATGTTTGTTGTGTTTTTCTTTGCGGCGCTGTTTTCGAGGGGATGTTTGTTTTGAAGCACTCCAGGTTTTCGGGGGCAGCAATCCAACGCGTTCGCCGTCTTTTTCAGACGCGTGAATTAATGCTGCATGCTCCGAAACTTGCCAGCGATAGGGCCTCCGCACTTAGTGAGTCAAAAACAAACTATTTTGTTTTCGGACGGCAGCGCTTACTTTTTTGTTTTCACCGAAGCATCGCTGAGATCATATTTAGCCAGGTGCTGACTCGGGACTGGAAGACATGTATATGGCTGAGTTCTTTATGGAATACATATTCCTCCTCAACAGACCCTGCTTCAGCAGGAGATGAATCACACAGGAGCACTCGCAAGCTACCCTGCCAGATCCACAGTGAGGAGGAAGGGATCAACAGAGGGAGGGAAGGAATGAGGAAGTATGGAGAGAGAGAGAGGGAGAGGAGAGAGAGAGGGTGAGAGAGAGAGAGAGAGAGACAGAGGACGTGAGAGAGAATATGATGAGACAAAGGGAGGGAATTAGAGAGAAGGTGAGAAAGACAGAGATAAAGAGGGAGACATACACAGAGATACGTTATTAAATAGCATGATAGAGAGAGGACAGCAGGACGATAGAGACAGAAGGAAGAGAGAGAGAGAGAGAGACAGCAGGAAGAGAGAGAGAGAGAAAGAAAGGATACAAGCCAGACACACAACACCGCCATGTCTGACACCGGTAGTACAGCTCAATACCACACCACTCTGTAAATCAACGTTGATGCACAGGAATCCCCCAAACAATTTGTAAGACAGATAATCACATTTGGGATCTTAAGACCTTCATGCCACAGTCAAGTAAACGTCATGACTGTTCCTGAATCCCTGCTAGAGGAATGTGTGGGGAGACATGTGCTTCCTATACGAGACCTGGCTGAGGCCCATGTCCTGGTTTGTCTTCTTGAACAGACACTCACTGGCATGTAACATAGCTGTGGTTGAAATCAAGAGAAGAGCCAGCACTGTCCAGACTCACCCACTCACCTCCGTGCATCAGCACTGCATGTGCATCAGCACTGCATGTGTCAGCGTGTTGTCCCTGTGGGTGTGTGGGTGTGTTTCACTGAATGAGGTCTGTATGCAATACATACGCTATGCATGAATGTACTTCAGAGAGATGGAGAGGGAGAGAGAGAGAGAGGGGGACAGAGAGAGGGAGAGAAAGACAGGGAGAGAGAGAGAGAGGGAGAGAGGGGAGAGAGAGGGGGAGAGAGAGGGGAGAGAGAGGGTGGGAGTGTCCAGGACTCTGGGTCTACCAGAGGGCCACCTTGGCGGCTAGGGTTACCGCCTCTCATTCTTCCCTCCATCGTCTCCCTCCTTTTTTTCCATGTGTACAGGAAAACCCTGGCTCTCCCTCGGAGAAGGAGAGAGAGATGGAGGGAGAGAGCGAGGGAAGGGTTGAGAGAGATAGAGAGATGGAAGGGGAGAGAGAAATGGCGAGGGAAAGAGAGAGAGAGAGAACAAAAAGGGGTGAGGGAAAGAGAAAGAAAGGGAGAGAGAGAGTGTGTTGTCAGCCGTGTCTTGGTTTGTCCTTGGAAAAGCCACAGACCATATTGAGCCTCTAACATGGGAGTCTAACAGGGGAGTCAGGTGGCCGAGCGGTTAGGGAATCGGGCTAGTAATCAGAAGGTTGCCAGTTCGATTCCCGGCAGTGTCAAATGACGTTGTGTCCTTGGGCAAGGCACTTCACCCTACTTGCCTCGGGGGGAATGTCCCTGTACTTACTGTAAGTCACTCTGGATAAGAGCGTCTGCTAAATGACTAAATGTAAATGTAACATATGCCTTCTAACAAACCAATACAGTATCTGAAACAAGCTCGCATATGAACTTCTACCCTGTTATCTATCTTTCTATCTTTCTTTCCTTTCCTTCCTTCCTCTTGTTTTTCTTTGGTTTCTCCCAGGCCCACCTTTTATTTTTTTGCAAACGTGCAAACATGTCAGTGGTAATTCACGTTGATAGCGGACTTTTGTGCAAATATTTCCACTGTAACTTTAACCCAGAAATCGATGGCAAATCCTTTTAATCGTCATGTTTGCTGAGGTGGCTACAAATTCTTGCTTTCCTTGGCTACTTGGCAACAACCTGTTTAAATACATGCCCGGCCCTCTGTTTGGACAGGAGTCTAGGATTGAACCCTTCAAACAACCAATCACCACAGCAGCTTCTACAGATGGGCGTTTCCCTTTTGAACCGTCAAAATCCAAACTACGTGTCCGGTAAGTGTGTGTGCTTTATTTGTGTATGTGTGTAGTTTTAAGGGTGTGATTGTGTGTGTGTGTGTGTGTGTGTGTGTGGGGGGGGTGTCGGCATGTGTATGCATGAACCTGCACGCACGAACGTCTGTGTTTTTTAAACGTGCACGTGGACGGGAGCACTCGGAGGAATGTTGTTGTTGTTGATGTTGTTGTTGGTGAACTGATGTTGTTGTTGGTGAAATCCAGCACCAGGGTGAACTGGCTGCTGATAACATCAGCAGCCAGTTCACCCTGGTGCTGGATTACAGGCCAGCATGTCAGTTCACCCCGGCCAGCATGCCAGCATGTCCGAATGGCAGCCGTCTCCTGCATCTATGTCAGACCACCAAAACCCCCTGACAGACACGGTGGTCCATGTGGTTATCCAGTGTGGTGGGCTGGGGGACCTGGTGGGCGGTGCCAGGACAGCAGACCTATCCTTTCTCCTCCTTGCTATTCACATGTGATCCCAATGACAGGAGATCCTGTCGTCAGCCTGGTCCACCAGCTGGCTCTGCCCTCCAGAGGTGTGATGACTGGGGAGCTGCGGGGGAATCAGAAGACACCACCGCCTCGACACCCTGACACACACTCAGGTACCCACGCGTACAGACCTCTAGCCTCTCGTAGACGCCTCCCTCCACCCCCTCCACCCACCCACCCCCTCCACACACACACACAGACACAGGAATGTACTCTCTCTCACACATTCGCACACACACACGGTCCACACTCCCTCTCTTCTACACACACGGCCCAGTCCCCTCTCATGCAGCCCCTCCCTGCCCACAGATGTTCCCTCTCAGGGGGATCTCCAGGATTTGGGCCGAGTTTTGAAGGGTTGGGCGGATGGCGCGCTCCAAAGCCCTGGAGATTTCACTGGCGGGTTTTAAAAGGGTATTTGCCCTACCTGCTGCACTTTAGAGAGATGCTGAGTTGGCAGCTGACCGTGGCATTTAGGAGGAAATGTGTGTGTGTGTGTGTGTGTGTACAAGTGAGTGGGTGTCTATGTGGATGATCGGGTCCAGTTGGTGAGAAAAACTGCACTTGTTGGATCAGAAGCTTACCTGCTTTTAAGGTTGCATGTTTGGTTCCACAGTATCAAACCAGCCATTTTCACACAGACACTCAGATAAACACGCCCTCTACACACACACACACACACAGCCCGTGAGAAAATAAGCCCTCTCACCCCTCTGCAGCCCTGTTGCAACAGTCCTGTCCGATGGGATATTACTGAGTCTATGAATATCTTTGCATGATTTTCTTATTACAGATATGTTTAGTACTGCAACCTTGTTGGCTTTGATGCCTGAAGTCTGTCTGGAAAATAGTTTTTTTTCTCCATGTAGAACATTGGCAAAAAGCCTGTGACACACATGTTTTCTATTCACTAATTTGAGAGACTGGGAATCGGCAGTATTTACATGGTTTTTTGTGTGTGTGTGTGTGTAATGGCTGATCATTTTCGTACATCGAGTCTCTCGAAGGTTGGAGGCAATGGGGAAAGTGACCAATAAAAGCTTAATGTGTGTCTGGGAAACTGTATCGTATGTTCACAGGTGCCCAGGTTCTCGTTTTGGTCCACTGCATGCATTTAAAGTAAATAATATCAGGAAATAGAAAATCAAAGCATTCCTGACCACTGAGCATGCGGGCAGCCCTGCTTGTCGCTACGTGATGCCAACAGACATTTTAAATATGGGGACTTGTAATGGTCGTGTCTGGGGTTGGACGTACGTTGTTAAGATGTTTTTCGGCTGGCCTTTCGACTAAACTTGATTGTTGCTGTCGACGAGGACAATGTTGGACATGAGAGTTGCTCATAACAGACTGCACATGATAACGTGAATGCTCAGAAGTTCATCTAGGAGGCTTAAGGTTTGTGGGGCATAGGGCTTAATGCTGAGGGAAGTCTTTGCGAACGTCACAGTTATGCTAAGATCCAAATCGGCCTGCTTAAGGCTATAATGATTAATTGAATGTATTATATATTCACAGTGAGTAACATTTCATATTGCAGTTCTCTGATTTATAGATTATTTAACCCTTGTGCTGCCTTCGGGTCACATGACCCAAACCTCTTGGGGGGTCAGGTGGCCTAGCGGTTAGGGTGTCGGGCTATTTATCAGCAGGTTGCCGGTTCGATTCCTGGCCGTGCAAAATGACGTTGTGTCCTTGGGCAAGGCACTTCACCCTACTTGCCTCGGGGAGAATGTCCCTGTACTTACTGTAAGTCGCTCTGGATGCGAGTCATTCAGCGTCTGCTGAATGACTAAATGTAAATGTAATAAATGAAGACTAGTCCAATTATGCTGTATGTGGCTTTACCACTGTTCTCAAGCCCATACAACATACGCTCACAAAGCATAGTGAATTATGAAATAAAAAACGAGACATGTTTAGTACCAATGTGACCCTGACTGATGGTGAAACCATTCCTACAGCGACTGCATGCTTTGCCTTTTACCAGAGGGGAGCAGGGTTAGTGGGGTTTGAAGGGGTTCCCATTTCGAGGTTGCACGCTCTGCGGTTGATTTGGGACTTTCCCTTTGTGATGAATTCTGAACGCAGAGGACATTAATGGCTCTGTCTCTCCTTCCGTGTTTACGTGCAGAGACACTGGCAGCTGGGTTTGTCTCTGCCCCCGTCCCCTCCGTCCCCCGTCTGCTGGTCCACTGAGCCAGAACCAGCAGACAGGACCGTCTCAGGTCCTGGTTCCAGCCTACAGGGACTGGACTCAGCAAGCCCATCAAAGGACAGACACCATGGGGAATTTGTATACGTTTTTGTTGTTGTTGTTGCTGTACTCGGCAGTGCAGTTGTTAGCAATCCTCTCTGTTCTACATGTAGGAATTCATACTGTAGATGCATCGGCACAGTTTGTATGCTTCTGGAACTTTCCACAGAGATGATAGAGAGCCGCATCGATCGAGGCCATGCTTCTCTGTGTGACTGCTTTTAGAAGAGGAGGATGGGATTCATTGAGGTTTGAAATGGGAAACAGACTCGCTCCAGAGTCTTCCAGAGGCGATTAAATCAGTTGGATAGTCTATCCTTCACCCAGCCTATGAGGGGAGAAAGATTGGGGGAGGGGGGAGGGTTGTACGGTTATCTTAGCTGACTTGGAGCTCAGTGGGTTTTGGAGACGTCCACAATGATGTTGGGCTTGTGTGCAGTATAGAAGGAGAGGATATCTTGTGGCTTGGGTCATTGCAGCACATTCCAGGAGAAGCATTGACATTGAACTCACATTGTGTTTACTGTATCACAACCTAAGCTACAGTATGAGCTTAGTGACCGAGATGTTGAAAGTAAACCTGCAAAACCGTGAACTGTTTGAATGTTTGCCGATTGTAGGTGTTGATTAAGACTTAAATTAGGTCACTTGCTGGTCTTGACATTATTTTTGTGCTCGGTGTGTTCAGAATTCCAGTTTTGAGAAGGAGTTTGTCTTGATTGGGTCGCTGGCGAAACAGGCCTCTTAGAACCTCCTTCATTCTGACACACAGGAAACAGGAAGTAGACAACTTCCTGTCTCTACCAATACCGATGGGTCATGTTGGTCCTGTGGCTCTCCATCTCTTTGCTCTCATTCCTGATGTTGTTGATATCAGAACCAGACTGGGGAGAGCCCACCACAAAACCTGCTCCTCATTGTGAAGGAAGTCCAACAGAGAGAGAATCGGAAAGCTCGCAACGATTGGCTGTAAAATGGGTGTGAACTTGAGTTGGTATAACACTAGATGCCATTTTAAGTCAGTCTGCTCTCCCTAACACTGCTCCAGTGCCATTCAGCCTCAGCTGGATGTAAGGGAGAATTAATGTGTTTTCATCACATGGCTGTGGCGCTAATCTTTCAATGGCAGTTTCCCACAATGTCAAAACAGCTGATAAGTTGTCCGTGTCATCTCTCCAGCAACACAGCCTGCCACTGGCAGTAAATGACTAAATCAATTTCAAAACAGTTTACCACACAGTCAAATGCACATTGTGGCGGTGGGAGGTGGGGGTGAGGGGGCTACATGGAGGAAGGTTGTTGTTTGCTTGTGTAAACCTTGTTTATGAGGACACGGCACAGGAGAAATGCTGACCTCCCTGGGATGCAGGTTTGAAAGGATGTTTGTGTTTAATAAATGAACCCCGCATGCTGTTTGCTTGCTGCGGTCCTATGCTCCTGTTGGAGCGACAGGCCCCACACCCCTCGCCCCCGCACCCCTCGCCCCGCACCCCTCGCCCCGCACCCCTCGCCCCGCACCCCTCGCCCCGCACCCCTCGCCCCGCACCCCTCGCCCAGCACCCCTCGCCCCACACCTCTCGCCCCACACCCTCGCCCCACACCCCTCGCCCCACACCCCTCGCCCCACACCCCTCGCCCCACACCCCTCGCCCCACACCCCTCGCCCCCACACCCCTCGCCCCACACCCCTCGCCCCACACCCCGCCCCCCACCCTCGCCCCACACCCCTCGCCCCACACCCCTCGCCCCACACCCCTCGCCCCACACCCCTCGCCTCACACCCCTCGCCCCACACCCCTCGCCCCACCACCCCTCGCCCCCACCCTCGCCCACACCCCTCGCCCCACACCCCTCGCCCCACACCCCTCGCCCCACCCTCGCCCCACACCCCTCGCCCCACACCCCTCGCCCCACACCCCTCGCCCCACACCCCTCGCCCCACACCCCCGCCCCCACACCCCTCGCCCCACCACCCCTCGCCTCACACCCCTCGCCCCACACCCCTCGCCCCACCCCTCGCCCCACACCCCTCGCCTCACACCCCTCGCCCCACACCCCTCGCCCCCCACCCCACACCCCTCGCCCCACACCCCTCGCCCCACACCCCTCGCCTCACACCCCTCGCCTCACACCCTCGCCTCACACCCCTCGCCTCACACCCTCGCCCCACACCCCTCGCCTCACACCCCTCGCCTCGCACCCCTCGCCCCGCACCCCCGCCCCACACCCCTCGCCTCACACCCCTCGCCCCACACCCCTCGCCCCCACACCCCTCGCCCCACACCCCTCGCCCTCACACCCCTCGCCCCACACCCCTCGCCTCACACCCCTCGCCCCGTACCTCCACCCTTCGCCCTGTCATCCTCCCAAGGCATCTCCTTATAGGGCAGGAGTTTTAATACACAGGGTTTTAATGAAAACCGCATGTCGGAACCTGGGATCTATTTTCCTGCCTTCCTCAATTCCTCCATCTCTGTTCCAAACTTCCTCTCTTCCCTCCTTATGGGTTTTCCTTTTCTCTTTTGTTTCTTTTCAATGTTTCTTTTGCGTTTTTTCGTCTCCCAGAGTTGTGCTGTCTAATATGATGCTGAGTCATGGTGGGGGTTTCAAAGCTTTCTGTCTAAGCCCTTGAGAAAAGTATAGCCAGTGCGTATGTGTGTGTGTGTGTGTGTGTGTGTGTTTGCCATCCAGTCAGTGGAGGGCATGTGTAAGAATGTGTGAATGTGTAGGAGTTTCCAGGTTCCAGGTTCCATTCAAATGTAATCATGTATTATATTCATTATATTGTGTGTGTGCAAGCTGTCCATCCACCCTATTCAGCACATCTGTGCTACAGCTGAACACTCTCCTCCGGGCAACGTCTGAACTGTTTGGGTTTCAGCAGTGTGTGAGTGTGAGTGTATGTGTGTGTGTGTGTGAGTGAGTGTGAGTGTGTGTGAGTGTGAGTGTGAGTGTGTGTGTGAGTGTGTGTGTGTGTGTGTGTGTGTGTGTGTGTGTGTGTGAGTGTGTGTGTGTGTGAGTGTGTGTGTGTGTGTGTGTGTGTGTGTGAGTGTGTGTGTGTGTGAGTGTGTGTGTGTGTGTGAGTGTGAGTGTGTGTGAGTGTGTGTGTGTGTGTGTGTTGTATGAGCAACTGTGTAGCTATCCATCCATGTAAGCACACATTCTGTTTTTTTCTGCTCGGATTTTGTGTCTATGTGCTCGCCATGTGTGGTGCGTGTGTGTGTGTGTGTGTGTTGACTGTACATCCACATCTCTGTACTTCAGCCACCCCCGCCCCCCCGCCCCCCCGCCCTCATCCAGCCTCTATCCTCCCCCTGGGCTCCACAGAGCTCATATTTGATCAGGTAACCAAACACAGCCAAGACCATTCAGCCATCTCTTTATTTTTATCCTCCCTATCAAAGACATGTCTGCAGACTGCGAGGAAGACTTTCTGTGTTGAAGGCCTCCTTCTCCCACGATGGCCATTCCTCTCAGACTCTGGGTCTGTTGGCAGGGCAACAACAGTCGTGAGCCAGGGGAATTGTCCGAGCCTGCTCGTGTTTGTGTATTCCCTTCCTGGTTGTGAAAGCAGAATATGGTCGTTGCTTCAATGTTTGGACTCAAAGCTTAGGAGGAGATAGACTTGTGATTGGTCTCTGGCTTTTTTTTCCAGACTATTCCTTTTTTAAGTTGCTACTTCTAAGAAAAGCCAAACTGAAACCCTGAAATCCTATTGAGCACCGTTGGCAAACAGAGCCCTCTTTTTGCCTTGCGGGTCTCCCGCGAGAGCAAAGAAAACGCTTTGTACTCGAATTTACGAGCGCGTGTAAATCGGTGCGTTGTGTTTTTGGATCCGCGAGCGGGCGACACGTCCCGTTTCCAAAACGTCAGTCGCGCTATTCGTCCCGCTAGCATTTACGCACTGCCGCGTTTGAAACAAACTGCGGCAGAACAGACGAGGACGAAACCGCGGACAGACGACCAAGAAACAGAGCTAGGAAAAGGCAGCCGATTTCCTGTAACGAGCCCTTAAGCTCTCCACAGCCCGTCCCATGATTAATGGGGCAAGGGATAGAGTGATTTAGTCAAATGGAGACGCCCCGCTTTGTAGCAACATACTCCCTAATAGAGATGAATGGTAGGACTTAATGATCCAGTTAAAGGGGTGCCCTGTAATTCCTGTTGAGGTTGTTGAAGAATCACTTGATGGTCTCCCAGTGTGTCTGAGTCTAATCTAGTCTCTCTTTAAATGTTTAAACATATGATCCTATTATATTGGCAAGAGAAACCACTGCAATAGAGTTTAGTTTTAGCGGAAACTTTACTTAATAGCAAGTCCAGAAGTCAGTCTATTGTCAGGATATAGAACATTGTATGAGCTTGTGGTTTTTAGTCTTCAAGATGTTTATGTTTGATAACAAAACGTGATTGCTTCAAGCTCAAGGTCAACAGCACACATAAACACACACACATTGTTCCTTATCACCACCAACATACACCAGTAGAAGCGGATGTACCTTTGAGTGAAACAATGACAGACAGTAAATCATCAGAACAGGTCCACACCAACAGATCAGTCTTTATCAGTCAGACCCAGACTACAGACCTCCCATGACTCTGAATACCACACAAGGCATAAATCTGACATAACCTAGGGGGGTCACACATAAACTGACACACACACACACATAAATACATAAACACATTCATTTGCAAAGAGGACCTGTCAAAACATGGGAACATAAAACCACAAGAAACAAAGATACATTTGTTGGGATGAAAAGATTCAATGAAAAAATAATAACTGCACCAGGAAGGGGGGTGAGGGGGGGTGAGGAGGGGGGTGTCACATAAATCAGCGCCGTTTCTGACCACGGGACCGATGTGGCCACTGTTTGTGTGTGGAGGATAGTCCAACTCAAGCTTCGCGAGTGAGACCAGAACGAAGCGTGAGGGTTGCCATGGGAGCAGACAGTCCACTCACGGGGCGGGGGGGGGGGGGGGGAGGGAGGGGGGGTCGTACGGTCGAGGGCCTCTGGACACGTCTGTCATCATGGAGCAGGACCCCTCTGCTTTGATTTCCTTTATTAGCCTCTGTGTGTTTGTTTGTGTGTGTGTGTCTGGCCAGACTTGCGGTGCCTGCGTCTGCGATGATGTTTTTAGTATTGGAATGTTATCCATAAAAGATGATTGACATGTGAGAGAACTATGTTGGACTTTCAGCCAGCGAAAACTGGTCTTTACCGTCCGACAGTCAAACAGATTAAAAAAACGTTTGTAAAAACACTTGAAAGACACAGCTGGCGATGATATCTATACACACATAAACAAAATGACATCGCTTACGGATATACACACTTGCCCTTCCTACATACCTAGACGAGCAAGTTTGGCAGGGCTACACAATTGCACTCACACACATGGACACGCACACACAAAGTGTCTGTGCATATGTGTGCCACTTATTTCATCTTCCAGTCTTTGGAGTGAGTAAATCAGTCTCATGGTCGATATAGTGTGAGGGGGGGGGGGGGGGGGGGGGGGGAGACATGGACATTCAGACATCACAGACAGAAGATTGAAAACCTCACTTATACAAATACTAACCATGGACCGTCACGCCAGAGAGGCAGTCAGCTGTAGCCAGGCGGTGAGTGAGTCTACCTGTCACTCAGCTGCCGAGGCCAACCACCACACTGCTGGGATCCCCTCAACACCAGACCCCCCCCCCACCCCCCCCCCCCCCCCCTCCCCAGACCAGTCAGTCTGTCACCCAGTCAGGCAGACAGACAGGCACAAACTGCCCAAGATCAACACAGTCGCAGGCAGACAGACGGACACATGGGATTTCTCCCTGGGGGATCGCTAAAGTACCTATTACGACTACTACTGGGATATGCAGGCAGGGATATTCACACACATCCCCTCTCACACAGATGACACATCCTGTCATGTGACCCCTGATCACATGACAGGATGTGATCAGGGGTCGACTCTGAAACGGGACCTTTCTAACCTGACGGTGTTTGTTTACAGAACTGTTTGGACCTCAGTAAACAGTAACATCCCTGCCAGGTCTATTGTGTTCGAATCTGCGCTTGGTTTTGATACGCTGTCCTGAAATGTGCATGTTGGTAGCACAGACAGCAGGTATTTTACATATGTACATGTACTAAGTATTTTTTATTTACAGTGGCATCAAATATAATCTTGGCATTATTATCACATGCCTGCACTTTGAGGAAACATCATTGCTGTAGAACACCTGTAAGAGTATGTTAGCAGTGTGTGTGTGTGTTTGTGTGTGTGTGTTACTGATTTGTTAGTTCATCTGTATGTCAGTGGATGGGACCCAAACAAGCCACACGATTCATAAGTGTGCTCTTTGCAGCTGTGTGTGTGTGTGTGTATGTGTATGTGTATGTGTGTGTGTGTATGTGTGTGTGTACTCCCGTATTTGCAGCATCACAGCAGAATGATTTCCTCAGATTGTGTCCTCAGGAAACAGGAAGTGCTTGTTGCCACGGCGCAGGGTAAGAGTTCTGCTCCATAAATGTTTCTTTGTGACACTTGGCAGAGTGTAGTGTTGCTGTCTGGACTTAATGCGTCGATGTGTGTGCGTATAAACGTCTGCGTTTGTAGGAAAAAGAGCATGTGTGATTGTGTGTGTTTTTTTTTGTCTGAGTGTTTGTGTGTGTGTGTCTTTTCCTGGCTCTTAATGTGTTTCTTCCTCGTTCTATTTGTCTTCTCACAGACAGGCGGCTGATTTAGCACTGAGGCATGATGGGAGATAAGCACAGAGGTCAGAGGCGGCTCGTAAAGTACTCCCCGGTCATTGGTCGGCAAGCCTGCCCCAGACGTTTTGTCAACTTTGTTGCGCCCTCCCACACACACACACACACACACACACTGTAATGCACCCTGGAATACTACTGGAGAGGCGTACAGCACACACCCTGATAAAACTCTCTGATATCTTCCCAGACAGTGTTGAAAGAGAACAAACAGACGTGGCCTGAAATGTTCTGCATATCTTGATCACTGTTCAGATTTGGGTTCTGGGCCAGGGTGGGGCTGGACTTGGCTAGGCTGAGCTGGGCTGGGCTAGGCTGAGCTAGGCTTGGTTGGGTTGGGCTAGGCTGGGTTAAACTAGACTGAACTGGCTGTGCAAGACTGTGGTGGGTTGGGCGAGACTGGGCCAGGATAAACTAGGCTGGGCTGGGCTAGACAGGACTGGGACAGGCAGGGCTAGACCACTGAATTAGACCAGAAAAATATGTTCTTCATTGGATGTGAAATTGGAGGCTTTTGCATACATTTTTGCCAGAGCAGTAGTACATTAGACTGGCGTCCAAGAATAAAATTCAAGACTCTGGTCTGGTGTGGGTGGGCGGCCCAGGGAAGATGGATGGTGTGTGGGCTGAGGCGACTGCCTCTCCCCCTCTCTGGAGATCTTTCTACTCTGCTCCCTGGAAGTCACCCTGACCAGGGGCCCTATTTGTCCAATTCATATTTGCTCTATGTCAAAGAAGGAATGGGGGGGATGAGAAGGCGGGGAAGCAGTGCGTGTGTGTGTTATGTAACCACAGTGCTTTGATATCTAAACCCATCCACCCACACACACAGACGCACGGTAATGTGCACTGTACATGTACACACACACACACACATTTCTGTCAGAAAGTGTGTTTGATTTCCAAGCAAGGGTCTTTAGAGGTATGCTGGCTAGTGTCAAATATCCGGCTAGTCATCCAGCCAGCTAGTTAATCAGTCAGCCTTTCATTCAGTCACCCAGTCATCTTGTCAACAAGCCAACCAGTCATCCAGCCAGCAAAAGTTTTGAAAGGTTTAAGAAATGAATATTTTTGAAAAAAACATTTTTTATTTTTTTATTCTAAAGGTTTCTAAAGGTTGAAAAAGTATTTTGGAAAAAAGGTTTATATATATATTTTTTACTAGAACGTTTTTGTGTGTTGTATGTGGAAAACAAAGTTTTGAAAGGTTGAAAAAATATGTTAAAAAAAAGTTTTTAAAGGTTAGAAAAGTCAACCTGCAAACGACATTATCATGTTTGATCTTTGAATCTCCCACAATTCATTAGTAATTATGGATGTGTGTGTGTGAGAGAGAGAGAGAGAGAGAGAGAGAGAGGGGGGGATCTGTGTGTGTGTGTGAGAGAATCTGTGTCTGCCCCCACCCAGCATTCACTAGTCTCGTCTTACCATGAATCTTGGGGAGATGAGGGAGGATGAGAGGAAGGGAGGAGGAAAGGAGGAAATGATATACGAGAAGAGACACAGATGAAGGAGGGAGGGGAGGGGGGGTCTACCACAGGGATGGGAAGAGAAGATGGGAGGAGTGGAGAGGATGGAGGGAAGAGGAGAGTGCCGAAGGGGCAGGACAAGATAGATAAAGAAAGGGAGAGAGAGAGAGAGAGAGAGAGAGTGAGAGAGGGAGAGAAAGAGGGAGAGGGAGAGGGAGAGGGAGAGAGAGAGAGAGAGAGAGGGAGAGAAAGAGGGAGAGAGGGAGAGAGAGAGAGAGACAAAGAGGGAGAGGAGAAGGGGAAAATGAAATGTTGAAACCTCACAGTTGATGGTGTTTGATTTCCACAGTAATTAGAATTCCTTTGGCTCTGTCTATTCCCAGTCCGGGCTGATCCTAAATCCATGGCAAATTCCACAAATGACTGGCTGGCTAGTCCAAAACGCCCGTGGACTGGTCTAAGGATCCCAGAACCTTTTAGCGAGCAAGAACACATCCGTACACACACACACACAGATAAACACATTCACAAATGCACAAAAACAGTCCACACACATAAAAACATACACACTCTGCACACACACGCATATACAGTAGACACACATATGGTCCACACATCCAGACGCACGCAACATGAACGCAGACACACTCTCATCCATCAGATCTGGCTGTGCAGTATAAAACTGGTAGGCTAATGTGATTTACAGAGTGACCACACCACTTCCCTGCCTTTATAACTCACCCATAGTGAAGCAAAGCTGGGGGCTACAGTGCATGGACCCCAGCAAGATTAACAGTATTTGGATTACTCAGTTAGGAGCCTGCAGGCCTAGCATGGGTCAGGTCTAGGGATGTGTGTGTGTGTGTGCATGAACAAGTGTGTGAGTAAGGCCTGCCAAATGTGAAGTACTGTGTATGTGAGTTAGGACTGTCACATGCTGAGTATTGTGTGTTTGTGCGTGTAAGTGTGGCTGTATGTGTGAGTTAGTGCTACCACATAGAGAGGGATGTGTGTGTGCTTCTGTGTGTTTGTGTGTGTGTGTGCGTGTGTGTACATGTGTGTGTGTACATGTGTGTTGTGAGTTACGGCGGACATATATGGATTAATGTGCATGTGTGTATGTATGTGTGAGTGTGTGAGAGTTAAGGCTGCCTCATATTGAGTAATGTATGTGCGTGCGAGTGTGTGTGTGCGTGCGAGTGTGTGTGTGTGTGTGTGCGAGTGTGTGCGTGAGTTTGTGTGATAGTGTGTGTGTGTGTGTGAGTTAGTGTGTGTGTGTGAGTGTGTGTGTGTGTGTGTGAGTTGTGTGTGTGTGTGTGTGTGAGTTAGTGTGTGGGTGTGTGTGTGTGTGTGTGTGGGTGTGTGTGTGTGTGAGTTAGTGTGTGGGTGTGTGTGTGTGTGAGTTAGTGTGTGGGTGTGTGTGTGTGTGTGAGTTAGTGTGTGGGTGTGTGTGTGTGTGTGTGTGTGAGTTAGTGTGTGGGTGTGTGTGTGTGTGTGTGTGTGTGAGTTAGTGTGTGGGTGTGTGTGTGTGTGTGAGTTAGTGTGTGTGTGTGTGTGTGTGTGTGAGTTAGTGTGTGTGTGTGTGAGTTAGTGTGTGTGAGTTAGTGTGTGGGTGTGTGTGTGTGTGTGTGAGTTAGTGTGTGTGTGTGTGTGTGGGTGTGTGTGTGTGTGTGTGAGTTAGTGTGTGGTGTGTGTGTGTGTGTGAGTTAGTGTGTGTGTGTGTGTGTGTGTGAGTTAGTGTGTGTGTGTGTGTGTGTGTGTGAGTTAGTGTGTGTGTGTGTGTGTGTGTGTGTGTGAGTTAGTGTGTGTGTGTGTGTGTGTGAGTTAGTGTGTGGGTGTGTGTGTGTGTGTGAGTTAGTGTGTGTGTGTGTGTGTGTGTGAGTTAGTGTGTGTGTGTGTGTGTGTGTGTGTGTGAGTTAGTGTGTGTGTGTGTGTGTGTGTGTGTGAGTTAGTGTGTGGGTGTGTGTGTGTGTGTGAGTTAGTGTGTGTGTGTGTGTGTGAGTTAGTGTGTGTGTGTGTGTGTGTGTGTGAGTTAGTGTGTGTGTGTGTGTGTGTGAGTTAGGGCTGCCACATGCTGAGCAGTGTGCTGTAGATCAGCTTTCCCCTGACTCAGGAGGTTCTGGAAGTCTCCGCGTCCAGTCGCTATCCCATCTCCCCCCACATCAATCACAGGCCAGTTACACAACAGGTGAGGGGACCCTGGGGCTCCCCCCCCCGACACCATGGCAAAGATCCTCCAATCCTGACTGTTGATTCACACAGTACTTTATTGAAGCGTTTGTACTACGTGCTATTTATGGAAAAAGCTGAAAACACACACAGTGTTCACAGCTACAGGACCGTTCCCATGTTCTTCGCTTTTCTCATTCAACTGAACGTGCACGCGCACGCGCGCGCACACACACAAGTACACACACACACACACACACACGGCTATAAAGCCAGGAAGACCGAAAGTGCAGCGGTGAAAGGATGACTGGCACTCTGGGATTCGTCTGAATCCATAAGAGATATGGGTCAGCGGCACACTGACAGAAACGTCTAGACAGAATACCCCGAGGCGTTCTCCTCTGCTTCCTGTTCCTCCACGCTGAGAGGAATATGGACTGGATGACTAACGGCCTCTGTCTCGCGATGTGCTGCTCAGACCCGCGGAGCGTCAGGTCGTCGCTTCTCTTCATCCTTCTGTTCTTCCTCCGACCGTTCGCTGTGGGGAAATAAGACACGTGATTTGATCTTCCGCTTGTCAATCATGAAAAAAAAAACACGTGTCAGGGCGTGTCTCTCAGCGACGACTGTCGATCACGTAGCCAGACCATTTCTATTGACTTTTTTTATTGCATCTGAGCGAGCTGACCTTTGAAGAGATGCCTGGATGATGTGAGGAGCGAAAGCCAGTGTGAGTGTGTGAGATCGGGGTGGTTTACTACAGACTCCAGTGATCTACAACGAGTCCAGTGGAGGGAGAGGGTAACCTGGTTTTGTGTTCAGTCAAAGACATGAGGTTGGTCATGGTGGAGAGCCCTTGAACAGATTAGCCACATTCTTCTCCTTCAAATACACAGACACATGCATATTTACAGAAGTGATGTCTGTGTATTTGACTAGCATGAGAAACAGCCTGTTGAGCCAAAAACAGAATGGTAAAAAAACGAAAGAGAGAAACAAACACCATGAATTCAGTTGCACTTTCTGGTCGCGCCGCGACCGTCCATATGAAACGCATTTCATTCCCCTTCAGTCGTTCAAGGACAAACTCGCATTCTTCTGCTTATTCTCTCCTCCTCTCCCTCTTTCTCTCTCCCAGACTATCCTCTGTTTATATTTTCTCGCTCAAAGTCCACAAAGCATGCAGGTGTTCTCTTCCACCCTCTCTAAAGGGACGCTACACAAATATTTAGCAAGTCGTCGATCCAAACTTGAGTCTCGTAACGTTTACAGGTGCGTGGCCAAGTTTGACGCTTAGGAAATATTTTTCTTCTGGAGATTTTGATCAATAACAGCAGACGTGCCAAGCACGTTGCCAGGGTCTCAGATTTCGACGGGTTTCGTTCAGGAGTAAGCTGCTGATTGATTGGCAAGGCAACACTGAGTGAGAACATTGATCGACAGGATGGTGTCGTGTACCGAGTAACGTGTGAAAAGGTCGGAACAGAGAACAGAATGAGAGGGAGAGAGAAAGAGAGAGAAGCCGATTATCAGAAAGGCTTGTGAGCATTTTGTCAAAATCACAGACAAGCAAAGAAAATCCCCACAGATCAAAAATGTGTAAAGTAGGGGAAGAACATTTGACTTAGCATCTGAGTGAAGACAATTCCATATCCGTGCAAAGCTCTACTAATACGGAGATTCCAACATTTGACATAATAGCTCCAATTGACCATGTTTAGGCCTACTGTGGGATAAGAGCTGGTGGACCGTGAATCTGGACTCAGTATTCTACCATCCCTCCCTATCATCATCATCATCATCATCCATCATCATCATCACCATCATCATCATCATCACCATATCTTTCTTCCCTGTTCATTTTAAACTCTTGTCTCGACCTGTCATTTGTCATTCCCTCTCTGAATGGAGGTGAAGGTCTTCCAATAGCATTCGTTTTTATCAAACAAACACGAGATTCTTCTCTCTTTCTTCCCGCTTCGCTGCCCCCTCCTCGCCGGATCCCCTCGTCCCTGTTCACCTAGTCAACTCATGATCTCTCTTTTCTCAAAGATAGATTTGTCATGTTCTTTCAACTTCTTCCCACCATTCTGAGCTATTGCAAAAATGTGTCTGTCTGTTCCCTTTTAAGGAATGATCTCTTTCTCTCTCCCTCTTCCTCTCTCATTCTCCCTCTCTCCTCCCTCCCTATCTTTCTCTCTCTCTCTCCTTCTCCCTCTCTCATTCTCCCTCTCTCATTCTCCCTCCCTCTCTCTCTCTCTCTCTCTCTCTCTCATTCTCCCCTCTCTCCTCCCTCCCTCTCTTTCTCTCTCTCTCTCCTTCTCCCTCTCTCATTCTCCCTCTCTCATTCTCCCTCCCTCTCTCTCTCTCTCTCTCTCTCTCTCTCTCTCTCTCTCTCTCTCTCATTCTCCCTCTCTCCTCCCTCCCTCCCTCTCTCTCTCTCTCTCCTCTCGCTCTCTCTCTCTCTCTCTCTCTCTCCTTCTCTCTCTCTCTCTCTCTCTCTCTCTCCTTCTCTCTCTCTCTCTCTCTCTCTCCGTCTCTCTCTCTCTCCCTCTCCCTCTCTCTCTCTCTCTCTCTCTCTCTCTCTCTCTCTCTCTCTCTCTCTCTCTCTCTGTCTCTGTCTCTGTCTCTGTCTCTGCTTCTCTCTCACACACTCTTCCTTGTTTCCCTTCACCACATCCATTCATTCACAGAGGAGACAACTGTGTTGGGCTATGTGTCTAGACTGCGATGGAATGGAAGTCAAATAAATCTGGGTTTGCTACATCTCTGAATCAGCCTGTCAGGATGGAGCAGCCAGAGGTTTGGCATAGCTGCTGTTGTTGATAGGAAGGGGAGACCCAGGACCCATGAGCCCCCCCTGGGGCCGTGGGGGTATATAAAACAAGTGCTCCTGCACTGATATTCAAGTGCCTGCTGAAACTCCAGCCTCGTCCAAGATAACCCAAACCTGCCCTCACCAAAGGACTTGGATATAGAAAGACAGATGTTGGTGGTCCAGCATCCATCTTTGTTTAGTATCTTTCTTTCTCTGTCTCTCTCTCTGTCTCTCTCTCTCTCTCTCTCTCTCTCTCTCTCTCTCTCTCTCTCTCTCATGCACACACAGACACTGTGTTTCTACTTTCTCAAGGAGAGAGAATTGAAATAAGATGTGAGTTGATGTTGTTGGAGACAGTTAGTCTATTTGCTCCAACCGGCAGGTCAAAAGCAAGGCAGGGGTCAGGCAAAGTATAGGTCTGGCCTTCTCTCGCTGAGGTGGGACTAGGAGAGGGGGGGGGGGGGGGGGGGGGAAGGAGGCAAGGATGTCTACATGTGCCTGCAAGAAGTGCTCTCAGGGGCCTCTGCCCCCCCCCACCCCCCTCTCCCCTCACGAAGCCCCCACCTCCAACCACTCCCCTCCCTCCACCCTGCTCCCTTCTCTCTCACATCACCGGTGCACGACACGTCGCCCTCGTGGCTTTATACGAGCACTTTCTAGTTCAACAACAGGAAAGAGCAGCAAAAAACTGCTGTGGAGTTATGAGATTGTAAGACAGACAAGCCTGGTCAACAACGGCAGTAGCTGGGACCCCCCCCCCCCTCCCTCCCTCCCCCCCTCACTCACCCTCTCTCTCCCTCACCCCCTCCCTCCCTCACCTCCTCCCTCACTCCCCTCCCTCACTCACCCTCTCCCTCCCTCCCCCCCCCCCTCCCTCCCCCCCTCCCCCTCCCTTCTTCTTTCACCCCCTGACCCCCTCCCTCCCTCACTCTCTCCGTCTAACATGCATGACTGCATACCCAGTGAAAAGGCATGAAGTGAAATCCTCCACCATACTCTCCTTTGAGAGATGCTATCGACGCTAGCGACAAATTCCGCAGGCTAACTTGCCCCCCGTACCGCATACCAGCCCAGTGCTATCGCTACATTTTCAGCATACCATGTCAAATTTGTCCCATACCTCGGGTCCTGACAGCCAGCGAAGGGAACAGTTCTGAGTCTGGTCGTACATGATTGGCTGTGTGGGAACCATGGGAACCGTAAGATACTTTATGGTTGCATTTCTGTGTTGTGTGTCGAAGTTTTACACTATTGCTGAGTGTAAAAACAAAAGATCAATTTACCCCCGGACACGCAGATGCTCGACTGATGAGCCACATGGCGCACATAAAAAGGTGTAAATACGTGTACATTGTTTCAACATGACCTCATGTGTAAGAGGTCGTTTTCACATCGTTTGCCATTGAGAAGTTCATGGCTTATATAAGCTACTAGGGCCCCATAAAGGCTTGAGAAAGATATGGTGTGTTGTACAACCCTGGTGGATACACCTGGCTGTGTGTGTGTGTGTGTGTGTGTGTGCGTGTGTGCGTGTGTGTGTGTGTGTGTGTGTAGAACATTTGATACGCTTGGAAACTTTTCTCGTTGGGTTCCCCAGGGCCCAGGCCCCTGAACACATCCTCCTGGTTGTGGGAGCAGTGCTAGGACATGACTGCAAACATGTTAGTCATCACAGAACCTCTCCAGCCATCTGACAAGCGTGGCGATGCGATCTGAGTGGTCGGATTACCTGGCGTTCTCTTCCGAGGTCTTTTTTTCTGCTTTCGATGTCACAATATGAAGATGTTCCATCTCCTATACACGGCAGAGAAAAGGATGTTCACAGAGATCGCATGAGAGGGAAGGAGAGAGAGAAGGAGAGAGATGATTGGGCTCAAACGAACCCTTTCATTTTTCGGGGAAGGGAAGGGTGGGGGTGGGCGGGGGTGGGGGCTGATAGTTCAATGAGTCTGTGTTCATATCAGCTCCCGTCTGGAGGATGAAGGGTCATGTCTAGTTCAGGTCGGTTTCTGGCTCGCCATCAGCAGCTAACCCATCGCTCTTGGAAGTCCCACACATGAGGTTTATTTGAGGATTGAAAAAAGCCACCGAGCACGTGGGATTAGACCTGAACGATTGTGACTGTTTGGCAGTTTGGCCGTTTCCTGCGCAGCGCCAACATTCTACAACAACGCCGCCTTCTCTCCTCCCGTGGCGTTACGGCGAGAAGCCAGTTTGGTCGTCATGTCAACCCGAGGTTCCTTCCTCCCCGCTGGCGTAGTGAGTGGGAGGAAGGAGTTAGGGTGAAAGAGAATGGAGAGAGAGAGACAGACAGAGAGAGAGAGAGACAGACAGAGAGAGAGAGAGAAGAGAGAGAGAGGAGGAGAGAAGAGAGAGGAGAGAGAGGAGAGAGAGAGGAGAGAGAAAGAGAGAGAGAGAGGAGAGAGAGAGAGAAGAGAGAGAAGAGAGAGAGGAGAGAGAGAAGAGATAGAAGAGGGAGAGAAGAGAGAAGAGGGTGAGAGAGTAGAGAGAGAGAAGAGAGAGGAGAGAGAAAAGAGAGAGAGGAGAGAAGAGAGAGAAGAGAGAAGAGGGTGAGAGAGTAGAGAGAGAGAAGAGAGAGAGGAGAGAGAAAAGAGAGAGAGGAGAGAAGAGAGAGAAGAGAGAAGAGGGTGAGAGAGTAGAGAGAGAGAAGAGAGAGAGGAGAGAGAAGAGAGAGAAGAGAGTAAGAGGGTAAGAGAGTAGAGAAATGCCACACCACAACAAAGGCCCAGTCCCGAAACCGAAGCCCTGTGCTGGAATTATGGTGTCAACTGCCCTTCTGACGCTGTTTGATCAGCCATCGTTTGGCTGTGCCCTCGACTACCCTTCTTGCAAATTCCACTCGTGTGATTCCGCTTGCTGTGTCTCCTCTAATACCCCCACGACCGTCCTCTGTGCGTGTGTACCGAGTGGACAACAAACACACACTGAAGTTTAGAGACACGTCCAAAGGCGTTTGAGCTTGTTCCACCATTTAGTCAAGGGCTGGTTTCCACGGCTCGATGTTCTTGCGTGTCGTTCACCCCTAATCACAACTGATGTTGCACACTGATGAGGCTTGGAAGTTGTGCTTGAGCCATAAGGACATTTAAAGCAGCCATGCCTCAATAGTGACTGGACTGGACTGAACTAAAATAAGGCTAAATTAGGCTAGGCTAGGCGAGGCTGGATTAGGCTGGACCAGACTGGAGTCTGGACTGTGCTTGACTGATAGGACTGGATCTCATCCCACAGAGCAGAGAGAATCACCCTTCACATCACAACTGGAGCTAACGAGTCTAATCAGAAACACTCTGAATGATCAGGTCTTGGTTTTGGGCTGCCTTTGTGTGTGTGTGTGTGTGTGTGTGTACTTTCCAGAACGTGTGCAAGGCTGTGTGTGTGGTCGGACCACAACAGAACACATGCTCTTGGTTAAAAGTGTAAATTATTTTCAAATGTTGAATGATCGAAATAGATTTTGGGAAGTCTCATGCAACTTGTTCTGAAAAGAGATGGTCTGTAAGAGCATTGCTGAGATTCCTTCTGATAGGACCTGGTGTTTTCCGTATGAATGGTGTGGTTCGGGCAATCTGGGCTCGAATTCCTGGCAGGGGAGATCACAGGCAATGGTTTATAGGGATGCTCTTTTGGCATGGAGTGTGTGTGTGTCTGTGTGTGTGTGTGTGTGTGTGAGAGCGTGCGTGTGTGTAAAGGTGCTTCCCTTTTTGGTGTGTCGATGCACAAATACACAAGCATTGTATTAATTTCTCACCTTAGGAGGCAGATAGTACTCCGGCATTTAGAAATGTGTACTTTGCCAAGATCCAGTTATGTATGTGTGCACTACTGTATGGAAATACAGGGTCACTGTCAGATATTCCGTGTGATGGACGGGCCTTTAAATACATCTGTGACGGTTTATTTTATGTTTCAAACACAATTTCGGAGAGACAAATTTGCCTCTAGAGGTTTTATTTGGGATATCTGGACTGTGTTCTGTCTGTGTGGGGCCAGGAAGGGCGAGTCACGTCTTCCTGGTCCTACATTTACATTTAGTCATTTAGCAGACGCTCTCATCCAGAGTGACTTACAGTAAGTACAGGGACATTCCCCCTGAGGCAAGTAGGGTGAAGTGCCTTGCCCAGGGACACATAATTTTTTGGCATGTCCGGGAATCGAACCAGCGACCTTCTTGATTACTAGCCATGATTCTTTAACCGCTCAGCCACCTGACTCCCTGGTCCTGTGAACATATGTTCACCTGCGAGACCCCCAGGTCCCTGGTCCCAGTACTTTATCCCAATCAGAACCAGCTTGTCCATACGTGTGAAAATGCACACTAAGCCACATGACTTAGTTCAAATAAAGTGACCCTTCCACCCCCCAGATGTGAAGGGCTGCTGTATTCACTGTGGCCTGGGTCCGCTCCTGAAACACCTGCTGTTTTCAGGAGGAGAGCTCTTTAGAGGCCCAAATGCCTACCACACACACACACACACACACACACACACACACACGTGTGCACGCACACACGTACAGTATTTATATTCACACACCACACACACAGTGTGTACACCCACTTTACCACACACATACACAGCCATGTGCTAACACACATACTGTACAGTACACACACACACACACACACATTCCGCAATAGTAGGACAGCACAGCCAAAATCAGTTCCATAAAAGCCCTCTCATTATCCCCACATAGGAGTCCCTGCAAGGTAAAACGAGATTCCTCAAAGTCAAATATACAAGTCTTTTATGGTCCGCTATTGGATCCACATGCCAGAGGTAATTTGGGGCAGAGTACACTTCTACACACAACTCTTTGATTGTTACAATTATGTGTGCGCTGGTCTTGTTAGGAACTCCTAACTGTTTATAGGTTCCGGCTGAGCACTCACGTTCCAATGTTTTCTTTTTTTCTCCTCATTTAGGAAAACACTACGTACAATCCTTCAAGGTTTCTCTGCAAAGGTTTTAATGAGCTGTAGACTGAGCTGTGTGACTACCTCACCCTGTAACACCGCAGGAGGCTGCTCTCTACGGGCACTCTGGTCGCTCATACCTGTAGCAGCACGTAGCACGTGGGCTTGAGGGTCCTGACGTGGTGGCCTGGGTTCGATTCCTGCTCAGGCAGTTTGAGCATGTCTTCCCCTCGCTCTCCCTTTCTTCCATTTCTGGGCTCTGTCCAGTATGCTGAAGAAAGGCCAGACATGTATGTGAAAGGCCAGACATGTATGTGAAAGGAAAGACGTGTGTGCTCTCTCGTTTCCCCCCCCCCCCCCCTCTCTCTCTCGCTGTGTGTCTTCTTCCCTCCTTCTCAGTTTTGTCATTTCTCCTGCCAACCAGCAACTGCTCTGCTCCTCGAAAACCATAAAACTCGTGTTTAAACCCCCCAAAAAAACATCGCCAATCTTTTCTCTCCGTGTTTTCAAAGTGGCCTTCTCTGGGCTTGGAAACGGTACAGGAGGACCACGTCTGGGTGGGGTGTGGTCTCACTGGAGTTCCAATATCTTAACGAGGAGGACAAGAGAGAGAGGAGGGAGAGGGAGAGAGAGAGAGGAGAGAGAGGAGGGGAGAGGGGAGAGGGAGAGGGAGAGAGAAGAGGGGAGAGAGAGAGAGAGAGAAGGAGGGAGAGAGAGAGAGAGAGAGAGAGAGAGAGAGAGGGAGAGAGAGGGAGAGAGAGGAGAGGGAGAGGGAGAGAGAAGGAGGGGAGAGAGAGGAGAGAGAGAGAGGGGAGAGAGAAGGAGAGAGAGAGAGAGAGAGAGAGAGAGAGAGAGAGAGAGAGAGAGCGCAATAGAGCAACAGAGAGAGACCAAGAAGAGAAAAAGAGAGCGAGAGTGCCAGAGACTAAGAGAGAGGCCCAAAAAAGAGAGAGTGATTTAAACACAAAGAGCGTGATACTCTCACGCCACTGTTTCCCGAGGGAGGGGCGAGAGTGTGAGTGGCGGAGAGGGGAAGGCGTGGTCGCTCGTCAACACAGGCCTGGTCAGACCGCTACAGCTCTGGGTCCAGGGCCCTCTGGCCCCAGGGGGTTTCGAACTCTGGAGTTCTCTAATGAGAGAACCTTCCAGGCCAGCCATTGTGGCTCTGGTTTTAGCAGAGAAACCCGTGCCGTTCTCACCACAAAGAAATAGACCAAGTTATTCAGTGATTCGTTTCTGGCACCCCTGTCCAAGATGTCTCTGTTTCCTTGCTCACTTCTCGCTTGCTTTCTCAGTTTTCTCTCTCTCTCTCTCTCTGTCTTTCCTCTGTGTGTCTAATTTGGTTCGAGACAGTTGGCGTGAATCAGAGGGGCATGGCCTTCAGGGGCTTTTGGCTTGTTGTTTTCAGTTTTCATCGGTCAATAACAAAAACAATCTTTCCCCTCTCAGCAGAGTTGTATGATGCCATTCTATTCTATTCTATTTTATTCTATAGCGGTAACATTATAATCTTGACAGATCTTTTAAGGCAGGCCATGTACTGCAAACTCACACTCTTACACAGCCACACACACACACACACGAAGGGGCGTTCCAGGGCTTGGCTGTGTTTGCGATGAGCCTAGCGAGCATTTTGTGTTTTGACAGCATGCGATAGCTTGCGCTCAAGAGAGACAGAGAGGGAGAGAGTGCGCGACTGGGAGAGAGAGAGAGGAAATAGCATCGTCGAAAGGGTGGCCGGTTCTAACGGAGGGGGTCCATCTGTCCAAACAGCAACTCGTTATGAGGGTTATTAATTACCCACAGTCAATGGCCTCCACAACCATCAGCAGACTCCAACTTCTGGAGGGGAGAGAGAGAGGGGCGGAGAGATGGACAGATAGGGAAGGAGAGCAGAGGAGGAGACGAAGGGATTGAGGACTGCGGACGGCAGACGAAGATGAAGGGGGGGGGGGCAGAGGGGGAGGGGGGGTATAGAAAGTTCAAGGAGGGAGAGGTAAAGGGAGGAAGGAGAGAGAATGTAAGAATGAGATGTGGAGAGAGGGAGCGACAGTGAAAGAGAGGAAGACACCTGATGTAGGCACTCGCTCTCCTCATGACTGAATGAGAGAGAGAGAGAGAGAGGGAGAGAGAGAAGGGAGAGAGAGGGGAGAGAGGGAGAGAGGGAGAGAGGGAGAGAGAGGGAGAGAGAGAGAGAGGAGGAGAGGGAGAGAGAGGGAGAGGAGAGAGAGAGAGAGAGAGAGAGAGAGTTGAGAGATTTCATCATGCGTCAACAGGACCTCTCTACTGCACATTTATCTGCCAAACAACCTGTCAAAATTACGTTTCAAAAAACGTGACCTTTCCAATGTTCCACCCACCCCTCATTCCTCTTCCTCCTTCTCTCTTTCTTTCTCCTCCCATTCCTTCTTCAGGTTTGGGAAAAGGGGTCGCAGTGTGCGTTTGCTCTCCTGGCCTTTGTCAACAGACTCTTAGTTGTGACGGGTGGTGCTGCTCTGGGAGTCTATTAGGAGAGTGCGTGCCGGTGAGGGGGGGGGGCCGTTTTTTTGGGGCTGCGGCTACTGATTGCTGCTGTTTAGAGGTCTCCGTGCCCGGCGTGCGGGGGGGGTTGTAGATACGTTGGGGAGGCGGGGTGGCGCGCTTGGGCGCATTGTCTTCTTGTGCGGGGGAAAGGGGGGACGGGGGGGGGGGGGGGGACAGGAGGAACGAGGCGCAAGTCCTTTCTTGAGGTGAGAACGGAGAGTCGCGTTGCTCGCGGCAGGGGGCGGCTCTCGCTCTAGCATTTCCCTTTAGCGCTGGGG